>JADBJO010004511.1:0-2500 GCA_016801955.1 Conus betulinus
TCGTGTAAAGCCTTTGAGTGAGGGTTCCACCGCCCGACTTAAAAATCATGAAAACGATCATGTTATTCCGTACTAAATGAGCTCTAATAAATACAGGGAAATCGGCGGGAACGGCGCTTGGTTCTTAGGGAGGAGATCGTCTCATAAGTGCTGTCCTCAACACTCGACAAACAATCAGTCTCATATAACAATACTCAGTCCTAGTGATTTACACCATTAAGGGAATTATGAAGTGTGTTACCACAAGGTCCAGGAGCTGGGGGTGGTGGGTGCCTCCTAATCTAGTGTGAATGTTTTTCAGTCACTAATATAAACGATCTCGCAATCATGTCATATTTAAAGACCTCATCACTCAACTTTTTGCAAGAACGATGACACATACAATATAAAATTACAAAAAACATATCTGATCTTGGAAAAACACTTATCAGATAACCTACCAGAAACTATAACTCGGACTAATGTTAACCTGCCCGACCAGAATTTGAATCACATGGATCCTAGGTAAATGAATCAGGAGAAAACAATAGGACATGCCCTATGTACTCCTCGTCAAAGGAGGCGAACAAAAGACAAAACATTTAAAAGGATACAATCAATAGCCCCCTGATCAAATATTATTAATAAAACACCAAGAAGCTACGAGAGAAGTTACGCACTCTGAAAGTGATTGGCAATCAACTATTGCACAATCAATCTAATTCTGCGTCGCACCACATGTTTCAAAACACTTATTAAGCAAACCGAGTTTCTCGAGAAACAATTTGATTGGGCAGCATTAATCCTGAGCAAATTTAAAAAATTGGACCTAGATATAAAATACTCTGCAGTAAACATTTCTATCATGCGATAATCCGAGAATCAGATCACTACAATTGAGCGTAACTACTTCATACTCTCTATTGGCATTCTCTGCAGCACTAGTCACGTCGATTAAGAGACACGCTTGCGACATTGGACGCCCATAATACGCGGCTATCAAAACACGTACTAATTCAACACAAACATCAATAAACAGTAAACTACTCAAGTTACACTCATAATTAGATATAGATTGCCCCTTTCTTATAAATGTCTGAATATAACTAAAGCAATAATGGATGAGTCAGAATTAATGAAACCAATTAGCCTACCTCCTAAAAAGGTAAATGCTTCAAGATATTATCCAGTCAATCAATCAAGAATTATACACTAATATATAGTCGAAATCATACACGAAACCAAGAAATCGATCTTATTTAAATTAGCTTAGTTTACAATGCGCGGGAACACTTTACGCCGTACACTTTGGAATTCTAAATATGCACAAGCATATTTTAAAAAGCAAGAAAAGCAGTAATTCGTTTAAAGTTGCGTTTATACCGTGCCTAAATAAACGCCTTCTATTTGAAATACTGAAAACAAATTTATTTTAACAGTTCTCTCTATATTCATCTCGGAGCTAATTGTCGCATGGTATCAATGTCCAGCAACTGTTGCTTATTGCTTAAACGGAAACCCCTGCAAATATTTTAGTCTTTTTTATTTTATTACTTCGTATGCATGTACTATTTTCATATTATCCATTGGGGATCAATGATTATTTTTAATAATTCACGCTATAAGAACCTTAAACGACATTATGCTCCGCTGCCTTAGTTCTTTTCTGTAAAACTGATCCCCCGAATTACCTCCTTCTCAGTGGCCTTTCGCTTTGTCAGATCGTGCAACTATTTGGCGTAGACTATATGTTGTATTTATGTGTATCATACCTTCTTCTATCTTCTTCTTCTTTGCTATACTTGTCACATATATAGGTTACCAATTTACTGTTACTGTACTACTATGTGTTGTGGGAATTTCTGTTTAGCCTCAGCGGCATCTGAGTGCTTAAAAAAAAAGCCACGCGCCTGTGTATGCGTATACTCAACTAGTCCTGAATAACCAAATATATCAATAAACAAAATTTTCGTTCGTTCGTCTCAAGATTCGTCATACATTCTCGGAATCTACTCTCTCCGCATCTCTCTCTCAATGCTCTTCTCTCCTCTCTCTCTCTCTCTCTCTCTCTCGTCGCTGATGATGTTATTCTCCGAGCAGATACCCCTACCGGTTTGCAAAATCAGTCAGACACACTGAAAAGGGAATCGGACAGGTTAAGATTAACGGTGAACCTAAACAAACTAATGTAAGGGGTTTTAGAAATGGTGGTTTCTTATCAAAATATGATAGATGGTTTTATGGTGGAGCAGAAGTTAGAGTGACAAGTAGCTATAGATACCTTGGGATGTTATTCACGACAAAATGAAGCTTGAGTAAGGGCTGGCTTGAGATGTGCAGAAAGGGAAAGAGAGGTTTCATGGATATTCTGAGGACTATGAAAAAAAAATGAACTCCAACGATGTGAATCTCTTTTGGAAATTATTCGATTCATAGATACAGCCTATTTTGACATATTTATCAGAAGTCTGGGGTATGTTTATTATAACTTTATTATAACTTTTGTTAAATGTATAAAGCA
>JADBJO010004511.1:5000-7500 GCA_016801955.1 Conus betulinus
TTCTTTTCCTCCTCCTCCTCCTCCTCCCCAACCTGTTCCCCTCTTTCTCTCTCTGTGTCCCCCTTCTCTCTCTCTCTCTCTCTCTCTCTCTCTCTCTCTCTCTCTCTCTCTCTCTCTCTCTCTCTCATCTCTCTTCGGTTCTCTATATGTTCTGTGTGTGTGTGTTTGTGTGTGTGTGTGTGTGTGTGTGTGCGTGTGCGCGCGCGCGCATGTGCGTGTGTGTATGTGTATGTGAGAGAGAGAGAGAGAGAGAGAGAGTGAGAGAGTTTGAATATACATGTGTGTGTGTGTCTGTCTGTCTGTCTGTGTGCGCGCGCGCGCACGCGCGCGCGCAACTGTGTGTGTATGCGTGTGTATATGTGTGTGTGTGTGTGTGTGTGTGTGTGTGTGTGTGTGTGTGTGTGTGTGTGTGTGTGTGTGTGTGTGTGCGTGCGCGCTCTCGCGCGCGCGCGCGTGTGTGTGTACACAGATGGAGATGTGCATGTTAATGTTTAGCGTTTGATAGCAAATGTTTCGGGTATGTTAATGAACCGTGGCGTGGTGTGGCGACATTTACTTTCCGTTACATTTACTACACAAGTAGTCTTAAACAAAACAGAAACACACATACGTGTAACTCTCTCCCCTCTTACCCATCCTCTAGCCCTCTTCCCTCTCCTCCCCCCCCCCCCCCCCCCCCCCAGTCAGCAGAACGAGCCTGACTGACATACAGGGAATCAGACATTTAGACAGAGATACAATGCCAAAGACAGACATACAGGCAGTCAAACATTTAGACAGAGATACAATGCCAAAGAGAGACATACAGGCAGTCAAACATTTAGACAGAGATATAAAGCCAAAGAGAGACAGACAGGCAGTCAACACATTTAGACGGAGATATAATGCCAAAGAGAGACAGACAGGCAGTCAGATATTTAGACAGAGATATAAAGCCAAAGAGAGACTGACAGGCAGTCACACATTTAAACAGAGATACAAATCCAAAGAGAGACAGACAGGCAGTCAGACATTTAGACAGAGATATAAAGCCAAAGAGAGACTGACAGGCAGTCAGACATTTAGACAGAGATACAAAGCGAAAGAGAGACAGATAGGCAGTCATATTTAGATAGAAATATAATGCCAAAGAGAGACAGACAGGCAGTCATATTTAGACAGAGATACGAAGCCAAAGAGAGACTGACAGGCAGTCATATTTAGACAGAGATATAATGCCAAAAAGAGACAGACAGGCAGTCAGACATTTAGACAGAGATAGAAAGCCAAAGAGAGACAGACAGGGAGTCACACATTTAGACAGAGATATAAAGCCAAAGAGAGAGAGAGGCAGTCAGACATTTAGACAGAGATAGAAAGCCAAAGAAAGACAGACAGGCAGTCACACATTTAGACAGAGATATAAAACCAAAGAGAGACAGACAGGCAGTCACACATTTAGACAGAGATATAAAGCCAAAGAGAGAGAGAGGCAGTCACACATTTAGACGGAGATATAAAGCCAAAGAGAGAGAGAGGCAGTCACACATTTAGACAGAGATATAAAGCCAAAGAGAGACATACAGGCAGTCAGATATTTAGACAGAGATATAAAGCCAAAGAGAGACAGACAGGCAGTCAGACATTTAGACAGAGACGTAAAGCCAAAGAGAGTCAGACAGGCAGTCAGACATTTAGACAGAGATATAAAGCCAAAGAGAGACAGACAGGCAGTCAGACATTTAGACAGAGATATAAAGCCAAAGAGAGACAGACAGGCAGTCAGACATTTAGACAGAGACGTAAAGCCAAAGAGAGACAGACTGGCACTGCAAATGTTTAGCTCGAGTCCTTGCCACAATACGCTTCGATGATAATACAGGGTAACTTAAAAATACTCAAAAACTTCATAGTGTGATCCAAAAGCGTATGAAATGATCGTTATAAGTCTTCTTTTGAACTAAAACTTTTAAATAAAAAAAATGTGTACAGCCTGCCATATAGTGTTCGATTATCAAATGTATGGGGGTGTCGATTTTGTCTCTTTTTTTCCAGTTCTAATGCACATTTTACTGATTAAGATAATTTTGTTCTCAGTTTTTTCATATGAATACCTTACCGATGCGTTCCGTACTGCAAAGAGTTTGTTTTACATGTCTTCCAATGAGAATTTGAATATGGTTCCATTGTTCGGTAGAAAACATCTACTAGAGTACTCTGATGAAAGAAATGTGAAACAAAATCTGTTCCGTTCCCATGGATGAATCATTGTTCTCCTCGCCCCCCCCCCCCCCCCCCCCCCCTCCCGTCTGTCCTATCATCATTACTCTTTCTGTGCTATCATTAGTTATCCCTTCCCATTTTTCTATCATCCTTTCTCTCTCTCTCTGTCTCTGCCTCTCTCTCTCTCTCTCTCTCTCTCTCTCTCTCTCTCTCTCTCTCCTCTCTCTCTCTCTCGTCCTCCCTACCTTCTGCCATTCTGTCGTACAGCTGATCCAGTTCTAAGGACAAACTTCCCACA
>JADBJO010004511.1:12500-20000 GCA_016801955.1 Conus betulinus
GAACAACGCAAAATGATTGTCCAACAACGATAGGTGACTTCAGGCTTGTAGTCAAGAGGGGTGCTCTTTAGAAATTGGCTCTCTCGGTCGTTTATAACTCATCTGTTACCTTGTCACTGACCAAACTATCACAATCTTTTCAAGTGCGTTTTTTTTTCCAATCCCTGGGTACGACGCACATCATCCAATCGTCTGTCTTAGATCGTCTCTCTCTCTCTCTCTCTCTCTCTCTCTCTCTCTCTCTCTCTCTCCCTCTCTCCCTCTCTTTCTCTCTGTCTGTCTGTCTGTCTGTCTGTGTCTGTCTCTCTCTGCTGTCTCTCTCTCTCCTCTCTCCTCTCTCTCTCTCTCTCTCTCTCTCTCTCTCTCTCTCTCTCTCTCTCTCTCAATTCTGATGTACTCCTTAATAGTTTTGATTTCTCGTTTAAAAGTCCGTTTTCTTTCTTTCGATTTTCTGCTTTTTTTTTTCTTTCACGCAGTTCTTGTTTCAGGTCAGCATATGACTTTTCGTTTCCTTGAGTCAACACCTTGCCATTCATTAAATGTTGTCAAGCTCTCTAACGAGTGTCCTTAAAACTCCGGATATTCAGGACAGAGAGTCTTTGGACAATTTTACACGTGTTAGTTTATCGGTATTGGTTCAGTGTATATCCGCTATCGGTGCTCAACCAATCACGACTGCAAATCCCATAAGGCTTAACTTTCCTACAAATATCAGGTGTCCCAGTGGCTCAGTGGTTAGTGCGCGAGTCATTAAGTGGAAATGAGCATGTCCAGAGGGGCACGGGTTCGAATCCCAGCCGTGGCTCGTCCCAAGATGAAAAAAAAAAAGGAGCAGCAGAGGGACATCCGGAGTCATGAACCGGGTGTGGCCCAACCCCCCCTAGAGTGTCAGGAGATAAGGGCCGAAACACTTGCTTGAAGATGGCTCCTCTTCTGAGGACTCTCTGCTGCCACGCTCTCCACGAGTTTCTTTCTACCGCCACTCATCAACCATACCCGTTTGAAATTGCACGTGTGGTTATCAGCTTAGTGACAGGGTACCGATGAATTCGATTTAACGTAAGAGTAGAAAAAAGAAATAAGCTTGTCATTGCACCATCCAGTCTGTTCTGTGAGGTCCAGCAGTGCTGAAAGTTGGCAGCCCTGAATGGTGCCAGCTGAATGCTAAAGAGTCTGTACACTGGGACGGATCTTCCACAGAAGGCTTGAATCAGCAGAAGAATGTCAGCCATGCTTTAAATCTTTCTACTGGCGCTACACCGGAACTGTGAGGTTTCTGTTTAACTGGATGTGTCTGATTAACGAAAGAAGGCAATAGACTTTAAACAGCAACAACAACACCACCAACAATAACAACAACGACAAAAGAACTAGCAGATATACGTCCGTTTACGCAAAGTTCGCCTCCCCCCCCCCCTCTCTCTCTGTCTCTGTCTGTCTGTCTGTCTGTCTCTCTCTCTCTCTCTCTCTCTCTCTCTCACACACACACACAAACACACACACACACACGCGCGCGCGCGCAACTACACACACACACACACACACACACACACAATACACGCACGCATGCACATATACCCTCCCTTAGTCACACCCTCCCCATTCTCGCGCCGAGAGAGAGAGAGAGAGAGAGAGAGAGAGAGAGAGAGAGAGAGAGAGAGAGAGACAGAAAGACAGAGAGACAGAGACAGACAGACACTGACACAGACAGAGGGCATTTAATTGTATTCTTGTCTGTTGCAGATCTTTTTTCTTCCAACTCGGTGCAGCTGCAACGTAGAACGATCAAGCTGGCAACATCTGCAAACAGGACATTTCTCAGCAGTGATTCTCGCTCACCCTGAGAACTGCACAAGGTCAGGATACTGACCCACACGGTGACCCACACAGAGACCCACACAGAGACCCACACGGTGACAGTACGCTTCATAGAGAACATTCATACTCTCTCCTACTGAACACCAAACAATGCTTACAATGGCGAGCAGCACAGCTATGGTTTCCCTGGAAGACACTACGTCATCTGACGGAACGCCGCAGCAAACCACCGCCAGCCCCTTCGATTCTGAAGATTTCTTGGAGGCCAAGAAACCGCCAGTTCGTGGCCACCTTAGCTCCTACACTGTCCTACCTCGCCCTGGTCATGGCGTGTGGTCTGGCGGGTAACACCCTGGTGTTCGTGGTGTACTACAAGAGGTTCAAACCCAGCGTGACCAGGACTTACGTTCTGGCCATGAGCGTGTGCGACCTGATGACCAACGTGCTGTCCATGTCCATGCCGGCGGATATTGTGGAGGTCCGCTTCCACAACACGTTTGAGGAACGTTGGCTGTGCAGGAGTTTTCGCACCGTGAAGAGTTTCCTGGGCTTCCTGTCGGCGTACATCCTGGTGGCAGTGGCCTTCGACCGTCAACGGGCGATCTGCAGTCCGCGCAGTTGAACTCCACCACAGTCAAACACGCGGTCATCGTACTTCTTGTGACCTCGGCGTTCTCTGTTGTCTTCACTGTGCCCTACACCATCCTCACCGGCCCAAGCACCGTGCAGTATGAAGGCAGCAATATCACGGGCCTGGAATGCTCCATCGACAACATGTTTGCCCACTCCCTTTTCCTCTTCATCTACAACGTCATCACGGGTCTGGTGCTGGTCGTGTGCATCTGTCTGATGCTGGGGTCCTACGTGCGGATAGCACGACAGCTGTGGCTACACAAGAAGAACACGGCTTTCATCATGAACACTGCTGCTGACCAGGACAGGAGAAAGACCAGCGATCAGCATTCTCACACCTACACTTTTGAAGAGAGCTCTTCGAGCAGGACACGAGGCTCTTCTGCCAGGAGTCAAAAGACTGCCGAAGCCAGAAACGATCCACCCCAAATGGCAATTGAACTGTCTCATCAAGGTACGTCTCTTCGTGACAATACATCTAAAGAACAGGGTGCAGAAACAGTCCTAAATCCAGTTGAGGACCCGACTGTAGTCAGTTCTTCACTCAGCAAAGAACATGTAGACAGCCTGTCCCCTCAGACAACCAACTCTGGCACTACGGTCACTGACTGCAATGAACTCGTGACTAGTTCGGAAAACAGACATTTTGGAAATGAAGCTGGTCAACCCGACGTGAGTGACATTACTACGTCGGAAGTCCAAGTCCACAACAACGGCAGAAACACGTCTGACCCCAAAAAGAGTGCGAGAGTGTCATCATGTTCTCGCTCAGTTCTGTCACGGATCAGAGAAAGGGCCAGTGGCGCTAGGGCCTTTCTCAGCCGTACAAAGCCCACCTCCAAACGCCGTGGCTCCGTGAGAAAGATCCCGACCCGAACCACCTTCATGATGTTCGTGCTTACCATCATTTTCATCATCAACTATCTCCCTTACCTCGCCCTGGTGTCTGTGCGCTCTCGCAGAGGCGTGGATCCTCTGGTTGGGGTGATGGGAATCAATGGCTACCACATTGGTCTCCGGTCTTACTTCATCAACAGCGCTGTCAATCCTTTGGTCTACAGCTTTTGTTCCGCCAAATTTCGACAGGAATGCCGACGCCTTTTCATCTGCAAAAGGATGTAATATATTAGGACGAAAGACATCACGTCGAAGAAAAGACAGACTAAAAGAAAGAAGACGCAGAAAAAGAAGAGTACAACAGAACGGCATTTTTACCTATTTCCACTCACGTGTGATGATGAAGACCTCCACAGGAAAGTAAAGTGCAAAGGCTGGATGGTACAAATGAGGAGAGAGAAACAGGCCTGCAGATTTTGCTTGTGTGATACAAACTCCGTGCATTCAGAGTGACACAGAGCGTAGTCTTTGTGAAGAATCGAAATGTAACATTCGTTTTAAAGAGCAAACTGTGCTAGAGATTTAGGGTTGGGGGGAGGGGAGTGGGGGGGCTGTGTGTGGATGGGGGATCGAGTGAGGAGAAATGATAAGTGCGGTAAGGTGGAAGAAGAGAAAGGAGAGGACTCTTTGAGGCTCTTTCCTCTAGTCTTCTCTGCGAGGCTCTTTCCTCTAGTCTTCTCTGCGAGGCTCTTTCCTCTAGTCTTTCCTCTTCTTCTCTGTGAGGCTCTTTCCTCTAGTCTTCTCTGTGAGGCTCTTTCCTTCTTCTCTGTGAGGCTCTTTCCCCTAGTCTTCTCTGCGAGGCTCTTTCCTCTAGTCTTCTCTGTGAGGCTCTTTCCTTTCTTCTCTGTGAGGCTCTTTCCCCTAGTCTTCTCTGTGAGGCTCTTTCCTCTAGTCTTCTCTGCGAGGCTCTTTCCTTTCTTCTCTGTGAGGCTCTTTCCCCTAGTCTTCTCTGTGAGGCTCTTCCTCTAGTAGTCTTCTCTGCGAGGCTCTTTCCTTTCTTCTCTGTGAGGCTCTTTCCCCTAGTCTTCTCTGTGAGGCTCTTTCCCCTAGTCTTCTCTGTGAGGCTCTTTCCTCAAGTCTTCTCTGTGAGGCTCTTTCCTCTAGTCTTCTCTGCGAGGCTCTTTCTCTAGTCTTCTCTGTGAGGCTCTTTCCTTTATCTTCTCTGTGAGGCTCTTTCCTTTATTCTCTGTGAATGGCTTTCCCCTAGTCTTCTCTGTGAAGCTCTTTCCTCTAGTCTTCTCTGTGAGGCTCTTTCCTCTAGTCTTCTCTGTGAGGCTCTTTCCTCTGTTGTCTGTGAGGGTCTTTCCTCTGTTCTATGTGAGGGTCTTTCCTCTAGTCTTCTCTGTGAGGGTCTTTCCTCTAGTCTTCTCTCTGTGAGGGTCTTTCCTCTGTTCTATGTGAGGGGGTTTTCCTCTAGTCCTCTCTGTGAGGATCTTTCCTCTAGTCTTCTCTGTGAGGCTCTTTCCTCTAGTCTTCTCTGTGAGGCTCTTTCCTCTAATCTTCTCTGTGAGGCTCTTTCCTCTAGTCTTCTCTGTATGGGTATTTTCTCTAGTCTTTTCTGTGAGGGTTTTTCCTCTAGTCTTCTCTGTGAGGGTCTTTCCTCTATTCTCTGTGAGAGTCTTTCCTCTAGTCTTCTATATGAGGGTCTTTCCTCTAGTCTTCTCTGTGAGGCTCTTTCCTCTAATCTTCTCTGTATGGGTCTTTCCTCTGGTCTTCTCTGTGAGGGTCTTTCCTCTATTCTCTGTGAGGCACTTTCCTCTATTCTCTGTGATGGTCTTTCCTCTATTCTCTGTGAGGTTCTTTCCTCTAGTCTTCTCTGTGAGGGGTCTTTCCTCTAGTCTTCTCTGTGAGGGTCTTTCCTCTATTCTCTGTGAGGCTCTTTCCTCTATTCTCTGTGAGGCTCTTTCCTCTATTCTGTGAGGGTCTTTCCTCTAGTCTTCTCTGTGAGGCTCTTTCTTCTAGTCTTCTTCTCTGTGAGGCTCTTTCCTCTAGTCTTCTCTGTGAGGCTCTTTTCTCTAGCCTTCTCTGTGAGGGTCTTTCCTCTAGTCTTCTCTGTGAGGTTCTTTCCTCTAGTCTTCTCTGTGAGGGTCTTTCCTCTAGTCTTCTCTGTGAGGGTCTTTTCCTCTAATCTTCTCTGTATGGATCTTTCCTCTAGTCTTCTCTGTGAGCATCTCTCCTCTAGTCGTCTATGTGAGGGGTCTTTCCTATAGTCTTCTCGGGTGAAAGGGGCAAAGGTGTAACAATGTGTTGTCCCAAGACCAACTTCCAATAAACGCTTTGCTTATAGTCCACTTCCCTTTGACAGAGAAACCTCGTTTCCGCACAATCTGTTATAGCTATGCGTCTTAAATAATGTTGACGTCATCACATCTACAATATTATTTTGATGATACACATGTTTCCATTTTATCTTATATTTGATGCATACGTTTTGGTTTTGCTCACAAAGGGCGCCCACTGTCTGCTATTTTATATCAAAGTGTAAACTGTATTATGCATTTACACAATAGTTCTTTTTTTTATGAAGATCTGCTATTGCTGGAACAAGAAAAACTGTTTTATCTTTGTTACATGCATCTTCATTTTCTTCCTTCATCACGAATTGTGAACCCAGAAAGTGTTATGTTTATGGCAGATTTTGGTTCCATATCTGGAAGTGTATTCATTTATATTTACATTTGTTGTTGTTGAACTCGCATTCAATTGTCAGATTTGTATAAGGTACGACTGAAGATTTATTACAATGTTTGCATGAAAAGTCACTTTCTCAGCTGTGATTATACACCTGGTGGAGACAATGGTTGAGAAATATTACTTCTGTAACATTAAATATAATGAATACATCAATTGCAGATTTACATCTTTAACAATCGAGCGCATCTTCAGGCAAGACATTGCAGAAAATGATTTTAGCAATGTTTATTATCCTCCCAAGTTTAGACTTGCTAATGCTTCTACTACTTCCTGTTAAAAGCGCACAATATCTATCTATCTATCTATATATCTGTCTGTCTGTCTCTGTCTGTCTGTCTATCTATCTATCTATCCACGGTATATATATATATATATATATATATATATATATATATATATATATATATATATAAACGTGATGCTGAAAGATACCCTGAATGTGCCCCTTTAAAAAAAGGTTATAGTAAAGACCGGCTGAAGCACCAATTAACATGTTGAGCAGACTACGAATCCCTGAGGAAATATTTAGAAGTATGGTAGCCCACTTTATGTCAAACTGAATGCGAGAAAATGACTCAACGTTCGTCTGCATATCAAACATTGTGTAAAGCACTGGAAGCAGAATCCAATGGGACATTAAAAAGTCATACTGGAGAGGCTGGAGTGAGCGGCTGAAGCACCCCGCAAGTTCGTTAATTTTCTGCTGTTTGATTAATTAATGAGGGCATGTCTTGATACTCGGCTGGATGTCGTCATCAGGCTAATATGCAGCAGGGCTGTCAGAGGACCCACTGATACCCCGAAAGAACTCTGGACGACAGAATGTGATGAATAAGAGGTGAAAAACAGCCACTTGTATATTTGTAACTTAAGGGTGAGGCTGTAAGAAATGCTTCAGCTTTTGAACAAACCTATCAACCCAGTGAACATGACAGTAACCACAATAAGTAAGATCCTGAATTTCCAGGGAAAAAAGTGCTGACACTACTGGCTGCAGACAACACAATGTTGTTAATGCATTTGAAAGGGTCTTCCATACCTGAGGAGATTCCTTGACTGAATGACTGGGAAAAAAAGGGCACCCAAAGAAGTCCCACGCAAATCTGCTGACAAACTACAATCAGAAGAGAGAAAAAAACGGCTGAGCTAAAGACAGTCATAACTACCGTCATGAATGAAAAGATCAGTTCTGCTGAAAAGATCCCTGCCTTAGTCCAGGAGACTGAATACCATAACAGACGTTTTTTTTTTTTCCCTTTTCTTCTTCAAAACCAGCCGAGTCGAGTCCACACAAGATGCCAAGTTGGAAACACAATATTCGGATCAACAGAAGTCACATAACATGTTCTTAACGAGCTTCCCAACCAGTTTACCGCCATGAACTATTGAGTTGGTTAAGCATCACCTATGGCTCACCTCATCTATTCTAGACAGGTCGAAAGCGTCTTAAAGTTTTAC
>JADBJO010004511.1:25000-30000 GCA_016801955.1 Conus betulinus
ATACTCATCGGATATCTTCCTAGTTCTCCGTATACTAAGTTGTTTGGCGTTTTCTTCCCTACCCCCATGTATCTTTTACATGCGAATAGATGTATATTTTCCACCGTTGAATAACAAGTCAAACCCCATACTTCTGCTGCGTACAGTAGCAGTGGCTTGACCTGTGTATCAAATAGCTTAAAAAAATATATTTACATCTAAGTGTCCTAAGCTATACATTGTTTTCATTATTTCACCTATTTTCCCTTTCGCCCTTCCTGCATATTCTGAAAGTGAAATATCTACTGAGAGTTTAGTCGTTAGAGTGTGAAACCTAAGTATTTGTAGCTGTTTACTACCTCAATTTCTTCCCCTTTGTAGTTCCATTTTTCTAGTCTGCCAAGGTATCCTCCTTTTCTAAAGACCATGATTTTTTTTTTTTTTGTTTTTTTTGGAGATTAACCTTTAGTCCAATGCGGTCTGAGGCTTCCTGTAGGTTCTTAATTTGGTTTTGCAGGCCTGCTGGTGTTCTTGCTATTAAGGCTATGTGTCATCAGCGAATAAAAGTGAAAAATATTTCTGCCTTTCGGGGTAAGAATTGATATCCGTGTCTTCCTTTAGCTGTAACATTGTCTGCAACTTCTGTAATTAGTAATGAAAAAGATTAGGGGGGACAGTAAGCACCCTTGTTTCACTCCTGTGTGGCATTCAAAGAATTCTGTTAGTTCAGTTCCATGTCTTACACATGCTTGTACTGTTTTTTATAGATAGCTTTTAACATTAATCATCATCTTCGTAGATATTTTGTGTTTTTTTGTAGATTTCCCAAAGTTTTTCTCTATTTACTGTATCAAACGCTTTCTGATAATCGATGAAGGCTACATATAACTTACTTCTTCTTCTCTTCTGCCGTATAGGCAGTTACTTATCATAGATGTTAGTGTGAAAATATGGTCTACTGTGGAGAAATCTCTCCTGAAGCCTGCCTGTTCTTTGCTAATTTTATTTTCTGCTTCTGCCCAATCATATAGTCTTCTATTTAATATTGCTGTGTAAATCTTGCTTATGATGCATAATAAGGATATTCCTCTCTAGTTTTCTGGATTCTGTCTATCTCCCTTCTTGTGTAGTGGTATGATCACCGCCCTTGACCATTCTATGGGAAATAGCTATCTTGATATAACTTATTATTAAATAGTTTCGTTAAGAATGGCACTATATTTCGTGCTATAGTTTTGAGAAATTCAGGAGGGATTTCATCAATGCCTGGTGATTTGCCTTTTTTTAAATTTTTCTGTAGTAGCTGATCTTACTTCGTTTTCGGTTATCTCTTCATCTAATTCTTGTACATGTATTTCGTTTAAACTTCTTCTTCTTCTTGTGGTCCTTCTTCTCTATCGTTTAGTATTTCTGTGTCTTGTGGATTCAAGATGCTTTCGAAATGCGCTTTCCACTGTGTAGTATTAATAGATGGTAATGTGCTCTTCTTTCTTCTAACACTTTTTATGGTGCTCCAGAAAATTCGGCTGTCCTTGCGGTTTTGTACTAGTGTGTCGTATGTTTGCTTTTTATACTTTTTTTTCTTTTCTCTAATTGTTTCTTTGTATACTGCTCTTTTGTTCCTGTAAGCCTCTCTCCTTTTTTTTCATAATGGTTGGTTGGGTTTTTATCCTTTTTTCGTCCATGTCAGTCTATTGAGTGCTTGTTTCGCTTCTTTCTTTTTGATTTGGCATTTTTTATCATACCAGTAATTTTGTAGTCTTATTTTTTCCTCCTATACCTATTGTTCTGTACATGTCTTTCCTGCCTGCCTCTTTTAATAGCTTATTAAATCTGTCTATACTCGTATCTACATCTCTTTCTATTTCTTCTGTTATTTGCGCCATTATTTGTTTTGCCTCTTCCGATTCTATGAACTGGACATACTGTTGTTGTTTTCGTGGGATCCCACTTTAGTTTCTTCACGTAAGATTTCTTGCCCTCGTTCTCTTGTGCGTTAGACAGTGTGCTTTGTAATTCCATCAAAATAGGCATATGCTGAGCTTCAACTCTCTCTACTATCTGACACTTGTTCACATTTTCTAACAGTTCAACAGAACATATATAGTAATCTATAATACTGTTACCCCTTTCGGAATAAAACGTGTATGCATCGTCGAACTTTCCCATGCAAAGACCATTTAGTGGAGTTACATTAAACGTTATACAAAATTCAATTAGTTTCTTGCCAAAACCATTGTGTGGGGATCTTTAGACCTACGTGCATACATGTCCAGCTCTCTTCCTGTAATGTCATTTTCATCATCGATGCTCAAGCTCCATTCCCCGATACGAGCATTGAGATCTCCTCCAATGATGTAATGGAAGTTATTTCCTTGTTCTGTTTGTGCAAATATGTATTGTTCAATTAATTCCAGTGTGCATGAATAATCTTTGTCAGAATAATATCGGCTATCTACTGGATGTACATACGTACCTATAAAACAAAATGTCTTTTTCACAATGCAATAGATTTTTCATTAACTTCACACAGAGTACATTTTCCATGTCAGTATTTATCAGTTGGACATATTCAGATAACTTTTTTTTTTATCAGCAGGATTGTTCCCCCTGAGGGTCTTCCCATTCTAGTAAATTTGACCGCTGGACAATGTAATTGCAAAAAAATCATAGAATTTTAATTCAAAATCGAAAAATTTAGAAGTATATGTTGTTTCTGTTAAACAGCACAGATCAAAAGATGTGATAAATTCTAAAAAGTCTGGTTCCGTTAATTTATCTAATACCCCCCCCCACATTCCAACATGCAAAAGATAGGTTTCTCTTTTCCACTCTCTCTTCTTCCTTCTTCTTTCATTCCCACTCTCTCCCTCTCTCGTTCTCACACTCGTGTCGTATTCTGGTGTCTTTTCATTGTTCTCTAGAATTCGTGTGGTCTGTAGTCCCTGTGTACGGCCGTGGCCTACCCTTCATTTCTTACTTTTTCTTTCCTTCGTCGTTGCATTCGTGCGTGTGCTACTGGTTGTTTTACCGGGTGCCTTCGTGCTACAGGTGTGTGAACGTGAAGCTTTGTTTGTTTTGCGTTGTCCTCCCTTCTCTCTCCCTCCCCCCTCTCCCCTCTCTCTCTCCCCCCCCCCCCCCCCAGCCCCCCCCCCCTCCTCGCTGTCCGTCAACGCTGTACTACTGCAGTGGATCCGCACTGTTTCGTCCAGAGTTGTTTGTCGCGAGCCGGGCGCCCTAACGTTCTGTGCATCCGCTACATCTCCCCCACCACCCCTATCCTCCCTCTCCCTTTCCCCCCTCTACTAGGCTAACTCTGTCTTGTCCTTGTGTACCACATGTGACCGCTTGTCTGTCGCGCCGTGGGTATGGTGTGTGTGTCAATTGCCGCCTCGCCTGCCGCCGCGCGCGCTGCAACTGCGTCAGACCTTGACCCCGGTGGCCCCCAGAAGGATTCTGATTGGTCCTTAGGTTTGTTTTGGTTTATTAATGTGTGCGCGTTGACCTGTGTGAGCACGTGGTTACTGTCTGAACTAGGGAGCGGGCTGACATGTGTTTCCGTGTTGTGTGTTCCTTTCATACTTTCATTCTTACTTTCCTCAGACGCACCCCCTCTCCCATTTCCCTTCTCCTCTCCCCCCCCCCCCCCCCCTTCCCCCGTCACTGGCACCTCTCTATTACCCTCTGCTCCATCTCTCTGTTTTGGGGGGGTTCCGCAGAGGTTCCAATACCCTGTCCCAATCAACCCCTGATCTCCCTCCTCTCTCTCTCCTTCTCCTGTCTCCCCCCATGCCATCAGATTTTCACTCTCACATACACTCCCTTCCCCTGCGCTCTCTCTCTCTCTCACCACTTTCATCCCCACTATCACTCCTGCTGGCGCTCATCAACTTTGTAACCTGCTCAGTTTGCTTTCTTTCTTTCTCTCTTCCTTTCTTCATTCCACTCTCTTTCTCTCTTCTCAACTCATTTGCCCTTTCCCTCTCCCTTTGCTCTCTCCTCAGACTCTCTCTCTCTCTCAGTCCCACACTTTCACGTTCCATCCTTCCATCATAGTCTCTGTGGCTCCATCCTTCGTGACTGTCCGACACACTCTTCCTCTGAACCACGATTGTCTATTTGTCTCTTGATGCCTTGCTGTGGGCACCCATGCCCGTTCCTGCCGTTATAGCTGTAGGTCCGCTCCCGCTAGTCCGTAGGTCCGCGTAGGTCCGCTGGTCCGTAGGTCCGTCCGCTCCGCTGGTCCGTAGTCCGCTCCACGGATCCGTAGGTCCGCTCAGCTCGTCCGTAGTTTCGTTCCTCGGCTGGTCCGTACGGTCCTGCTGGTCCGTAGGTCCGCTCCGCTGGTCCGTAGGTCCGCTCCTCCGCTCGTCCTCCGCGGTCCGTACGTCCGCTCCGCTGGTCCGTAGGTCCGCTCCCGTCCGTAGAGTCCGCTCCGCTCGTCCGTAGATCCGCTCCGCTACTGGACTGGGCTGGGCTGCCCTCACGTACAGCTTCCCTCCGACGAAGTAGCCGGACTTGCCCGTCTCCCTCAGCTCACGTAATTGCGCTGTCTGGCGCCTCGTCCGGTCCTGGCTCACCGTGATCCCTTCTTTTTTCATGGCTTCCCTGGCCTCCCGGTTCCTCAGTACCCGCATGGCGTCCCCCCATCGCAACATTTGGCTATCACAGGCCTAGGGCGTTTGTTCGATGGGTTATACCTTCCCAGTCTGTGAGCTCGTTCTACTGCGTCTGCCGCCCAGTCCTCCTCCTTCATGTACTTTTCCAGTACCCCTTTGACAATGTCCTCACATTTCTCGGGTCCACTCCACTCCCTTCGTCTCCTTCGCTTTTAACCCGTAGAACTTTAGGTTGTTCCTACGGGAAAAACCTTCTAGTTTGTCCATTTCGTCCTCCATAAGTGCTAGTCTACCTGCCATGCGTTCCTGTGTTTCGTCTAAGTGTTGAACTGCCTTTACATTTGCCTGTATGTCTTGTTTTGTGTCAGCTACCTCTTGAACTAGATGGTGAGTGTGTCTGAC
>JADBJO010004511.1:35000-52500 GCA_016801955.1 Conus betulinus
TTTGGTCTTGTTTGTTGAAACGAATTTACGGAATAAATGTATAACTAACTGGCAAAAAAAACCTTGATTACTGTACCTTCAATGGGACTTGCAGGCGTAATACACATCACCGGCTGGCAGAAGAGGATGTCACGCCAGAATAGCTCAGTTGGTAGAGATAAACGAACAAGAAAAAGAAGAAACGGACTCTTGATCCTGGGGACGCAGTTGGGACCGGTTTCGAACAGGGAAATCTCCGCTTGGGCTGTTTCGGTACAGGGGACCGCGCGCGGGACGGTAGCGGACTCGTCTCGTGATACTGGGGGGACCGGGGACGCGGTGGTTTTGGCAGGGGTTGGCGTTTTTTTTTTTTTTTTTTTTTTTTTTTTGTTTTTCCTTGGGTTGTGGCGGTTTTTTTTTCGAATCTCAGCTGGGCTGTTTTTCGGTACAGGGGGAGGGGATTTTTTTTTCCCCTCGGATGTTGGTGCGCGTTTTAACAGTTTTTTTTTTCCATTTTTTTTTTTCTGACTTTCCAGGTTCCCGGTGTGTGAACGCAAGCACCCATAAATCTTCCCGTTACACGTCCTTTTTTTTTTTTTTTTTTTTTTTTTGAGACTAGAAGGCGGTTGCGTTTTTCTGGCACTTGGTTATGATTTTAACCGAGGTTCCGTGGCGTGTGAACGCGAATGTGAGCATAAACATAGTAGTGAAGTACACTATGACATCTTTGCAAACGTAAAAAGCCCATCACCACACTTTCGGCAAGAGGAAGCCGGTTGTGGCCGTTGGTAAAATGACAACAGGTTACACATAGCATGCACCCCCCGCCTGAGGAAGTGGAAAGCATGGAAGGAAGTACCCGGATATTGAGTGAACGATATTGAACAATACTGACGCGGTGGCACGCGAAATGACTTAATGAAGCGCCAGCTGGCAGCTCTTCATTTGGCACTACCCTGGTAGGCAGGCCCGTTGTGTAAACGAGGTGTGGATTGGTAAGCGCTTAGGCTTTTGGGTCTCCAGCCGAAGGATAGGCGCTATATAGGTTATTCTTATTTTTAATTATTATTATTATTATATCATAAGCAAAACGTCACGAAGTGTCAAACGGTGTATCTGAATTCTGACAAACCGCCTAGCCGGCACTCTGCCTATCAGTGCTGTAAAACTGCATGGGACACAACACAAAAAAGCATTCCTCTTCTACTCCCATCATGACATGGGCCATATCTGCCGAACAACAGCAAGAGTCAGGCATTCAGCATGCAACAAACGGTTTTGATCCTGGGCCGAATTTGACAGAGATTCTTCATTGCTCGTTCTTCACTTTCGTTGTGTCCTGAGTAAGTGTTGTTTTCTATGCCTGAAGAAGAGGTCAAAACGCGTCGTGTTTGCGTGTTTTGTCTTGTGTTTTCGTTGTTTTGGTCTGTTTGTGTGCAGATATGATACTTTTTAAAAAGATCTTTGTTTTCGATTTCCGCCTGTATTTTGCCTAAATGCGCAACTAATTTTGATGGATCATGCTCATCGGAAGCGGCAACCATTTTGCTGCACCTGCATTGAAACTTCTAAAATGTTGACTGGACTAAACTGCTGTGGCAGGTGGGCACGTTTGTGTCTAACTCTGGCTTTCTGGGTCACATTCTTGGTCCAAATTCCTTGCGTCGAAACGCGTTGTGTTTTTTGTTTTGTGACTCGTTTGTCCACGTTTCCTTTCTCTGGGCGGTTCGCTGACATTTATTTAAGATCTATTACGTTTAGTTAAGACCATACCTGTGTCTTTTTAACAACTTCCCTCAGAACGCTAATTGTGAACTGTGTTACTTAGTTGCACTTTTGAAATTATTGTTTTTAAGGTATGTGTGCTTGCTTTTTTTCTGTTTTATATCAGGCATCCTTGACCACTGGGTTGTGTCTCAGTCAGGAAAACGACGAGACCAAAATTAATGTCGGGAATCGACGATGCAGGGGATGAAAAATATATCTTCAAAAGAGGTTAGAAAAAAAAATAACAGAAGTATTGAGACCACTAAAAAAAATACTCTTTATGCAGGAATGGAATAGTTGTATGGCGAAAAAGCTTGAGTAAAAGAAAGTGTGCTAAGCTTCAGGACACAATACGTTTTCACAGTATTCTCTGTTGTAAAAGCAATTGCTTCTCTTCACTGTTGGAGGGGGTCAAAGGACTCCATTTTTGCACACAATATCCACTCCCTCAGAGCGTGGAAACAAATGATGACAGGGACTTGAGCCGCTCAATCCACTCAAGAAGATGATAGCACACCTTTTCAGTACTTCTTCTCGGTTGTCGGGAACACAACAATGAACAAAGAACAATGAGTTATACTTATAGCACGCACACACACACACACACACACACACACACACACACACACACACACATCAACAAACACGCAGCACACACATCCACCCGCACACAGCATCGCTCGTGTTTAAAACAATTGCTCTCTCTCTCTCTCTCTCTCTCTCTCTCTCTCTCCTCTCTCTCTCTCTCTCTCTCTCTCTCTCTCTCTCTCTCTCTGTGTGTGTGTGTGTGTGTGTGTGTGTGTGTGTGTGTGTGTGTGTGTGTGTGTGCGCGCGCGCGCGTGTGTTTGAATGTGTGTGTGCATGTGTGTGACTGTATGCATGTGTGATGGGGGGGGGGGGGGGGAGGGGGGGAAGGAAGGCGTGTGTGCGTACATGCATGCGTGTGTGCGTGTTGTGTGTGTGTGTGTGTGTGTGTGTGTGTGTGTGTGTGTGTGTGTGTGTGTGTGTGTGCGTGCGTGCGTGTGTGTGTGTGTGTGTGTGTGTGTGTGTATGTGTGTGTGTGTGTGTGTGTGTGTGTGTGAGTGTTTGGAGAGTGCGTACGTGCATGCGTGCATGCATGCATGTGTGTGTATGTGTGTGTTTGTGTGTGTGTGTGTGTGTGTGTGTGTGTGCGTGCGTGTACGTGTTTTTGGAGAGAGAGAGAGAGAGAGAGAGAGAGAGAGAGAGAGAGAGAGGAAGACGGTGGGACAGGAGAGGGACTGGTTTCCTACCGTGGACAGAGACCCGTGCATTATAAGAGGGAAGCAGGTGTTAATCCCAGGCAAATGGAAAACCATCTTTAGTCAATGATGCTCTGTTTCCGGGTAAAATCACAGGCACAAACTTAATGGATCATTTCTTTTTTTTTATTATTTCCAGCAATGAGTGTAAACCTTAATTAATCCTGTAGCAAGTGTATTTAAAAAAAAAGAATGTGTTTCGCAACCCTGTCAGCCATCGCTTGCCTCCCCTTTTTCCATTCCACATTTCTAGCTGTTGAAGCCGCCATAACTATGTTCTCCATTTGGTCGCCGACAATCGGGCTGTGACCTCATTTGATCCATGCATGGGGATCATGGGACACACACCCCGATTTGTAAAGCTTACAACCAGTGCAGCTTCCCGATTAAGATCCCAAGCTCTCCCATCGATCACCCTTTACTGCCAAGCGGGTGAAAGCTAGTGTATGTGCTTGGGGGAAAGGCCTCAAGAACTCAGCATTCAAGTTTTCTACGGTATTGTAGATTTTCATCTCACTTTGTCAACTTTATATAGCACAACAAAGTCAATTCCTCTTTATGGCATTTTTGTTTGTTTCGTTTTGTTTTGTTTTGTTTTTTTATCCTGATTCCTCCATCTCTCCAATCTTCAGGGAAATGAAAAAAAAAAAATCGCCTATTTAGGGATTTAAAATGGAATGATTTTTATTTTCCAAGTCCACTCACGCAACATGCGGTGAGAGTGCCAGACGATGCTGTTGGGCCGCGTTCTTCTCTTGTCTTCTTCCTTAACTGGAGGAGTGGTCATGTGTTATTCAAAAGGTTGTGTGAATTAATTACTTTTGTTATTATTCGTTTATTTATTTATCTTTGAATTACGTGCGAGTTGACTTGCACGCGATAGACTACCCTGATATGGCCCTTGGCGGTCGGCTGTGCTTTAAGAAATATTACCTCACTGGCTTCCTCCCTGACCCTCCTCTGGAGCGTCTGCCGAGAAGTTCTCCGAAGGACTGTCACACAGGAAGAGTTGACGTTGAAGGAGCAGTGAATCCATGTGCCTTGTCTGTGACAGCGAGGCTGTAGTGTTTGTGTGCCATGCAGCGGAAAAAATACTTAGATGCTCCCGCGTCTTGCGACGCATGAGGCAGTCAAGGCGCTCCACTGCGCACGGTCCTCAGCCAGCTGGCTGGTGTCACTCCCTCCTCTGTCAACGAGACTGAGTTGAAGAAGAAAAGGACTGCACAAAAAAAAGGGGTTTTTTGCTTTTAAAGTTTGAAATCGTTCCCAAGTGAACCGTGTCACTGCATGCTAAACCTCTGCTCCAGGCTTGTTCTGTTCTTCCATGTGGGTTTTCTTCTTCTGTGTGGAGGGGTGGACTTACGTAGGGGGAAAATGAAGTGCGTTCCTTTCGGTGTAAACTGTTGACATCTTGGACAGAATCAAGGATTCCGGACTGACTTTTCCAGGACCTGTGGAGTCCCATTTATTGTGTGTGTGTGTGTGTGTGTGTGTGTGTGTGTGTGTGTGTGTGTGTGTGTGTGTGTGTGCTGGAAAACATGATTTGGTGTGTTGGTGGTGGTGGTGGTGGTGGTGTAGGTGGTGGTGGTGTAGGTGGTGGTGGTGGTGGTGTGTGTGTGTGTGTGTGTGTGCGTGCGTGCGTGCGTGCGTTGCGTGCGTGCGTGTGTGTGTGTGTGTGTGTGTGTGTGTTATTGTTATGGGTTGGCAGTGGCTATGTGGATTGCGGAATGTTTTTTTTTCCTACTTAGACTCAATTGTCATCAAAGCAAAAGACGCGTAGAGCCATGGCTGTGAGCTACTCGCGGGTAAGGAGGGGGTGGGGATGTGTGTAAATATCTAAATACCCCTTGGATTTGGAGACCCCTGCCCCATCCACCACTCTTTGCATTTGGGTTTTAGATCACTTTCCCCAGAAGAAGAGGGATAGAGGTCCCAGTGAACCATGTTCAAGTACTCATTTCTCCAAGTGCCAACAATTATTTTGATCTAGTCACATTATGATTTCTGACTCTTACTTTTGTTACTGGTATAAACATTCTGATTTAGTCACATTATAACTTCCTACCATTATTTGTGTTATTGGTATATCTCCTTAATCGTGTTTCAAAATGGAGTGACTGAGGGTGGAAAATGAAGCAACATTTAGAAAGAGAGGGGGGTAGTTACCGCCAAGGACATAGAGAAACAAAGCCTAGGACAAGACACAATGCATTTCAACCTCTTGGGACTTCTTCAGGCAAAAACAAATAACATTTCGGACAGTACGAACGAAGAACGTAAAGTCACTTATCTTCCCATGTATTTCGGCGCTCGAGCAAAATGGCCGCCGGACGGAAACGACAGAGGGGATCGTGGAGAGGGAATAGTGAGGAAGGGGGGGGGGGGGGGGGAGGGAGAGTGAAACAATGGGGGTTTGTAGCTTGAGTAGCCGGTTTAGTAGGGATATATTTGTGAGGGTAGTGATTATGGTGGATTGATAACAGTGCTTAGTGGGGGGGAAAAGTAAGAAGAATACATAAATAAATACATAAAATTAAGTAAAAAAAAAAAAAAAAAAAAAAACTAAAAAGAAATAGACAAATGACTTGACTGGGTGGTGATGGTGATGTAAGTACATATGCGTGGGTAGTTGTATGTGAGGTGTGGGTAATGCTAATAATGATGGGAAGAGAATGGGAATGATCAATGGGTGTTAAGGTATCGTTGGGGGGGGGGGGGGGGGGGATAAAAAAAGGGAGGGGGGGGGGGAGAAGAGGGCAACGTGGGACGGGAGTGAGAGAGCTCGAGCTCGAGTATATCTCCCCAGGCACCGTGGGGGGGGGGGGGGGGGGGGGGGGTGGGGGATAGGTTTCATACAAATGTGTGTTGAAAAAGTAAACAATACTGTGGGATGGTAGTCACTGTAGCAGGTGAAATAATGTGTTGGCATTAATATGCTCATGTTGGTTGAGAAGAGGTAGGAATGATCAATGACAAACGGGGTATCATGTGTTGCACGCACCCCCCCCCCCCCCCCCCCCCCCCCCCCCCCCCCCCCCCCCCCCAAAATCACTTCAACGGTATTCTGGGTGAGTTATGATCATAACTGTAGGAAGTTTTCACACACACACACACACACAACCCTTGATGGGTGAGGGTCATTTGATAACAAAAGTGTTACAGGATCGTTGTTACTGGACTACTGTTGGGTGCTGATCATTGTCATAGGTGAAGTGATGTAATGGCATTGGTATAATGATGTCGGTTGACGGGGGAGGGGGGGGGAGGGGGGGGAGGGGGAATCAATCAGTCACTGATGGGTGATGATCATTTGGGATCAACAGTGTGACATGATGTTCTTCTTCTTCTTCGTTCACTTAGGCAGGAATCCTGGAGGAACTGCCGAGGGCTGCTGTATGGTGAAGGCCCTCCCGTGGTCAGTAGGGTTTGTACTCATCGGTGCGTTGGCAGGCTAGGTTTACCCACATTACCCACATCCCCACATACAACTACCTATGCGTATCACCATCACCACCCAATAAAGTCGTTTATTCATTTATCTATTTATTTATCTATTTATTCATATATTTGTTTATTTATGTTAATTTCCCTTTTCAATTTAATTTCATTTATTTATTGATCAATTATCATTTTCTAATTTTCATGTATGTATTTTGTTTTTATTTTTTCCTCCCACTAAGCACTATTATCAATCCACCATAACCACTACACTCACAAATATATCCCTACTAAACCAGCTACTCAAGCTACAAACCCCATTTGTTTCACTCGTCCTCCTTCACCCCCCCTCCCCTTCCTCACTATTTTTCTCTCCATGGTTCCCTCTGTCGTTTCCGTCTGGCAGCCATTTTGCTCGAGTGCCGAAATACATGGGAAGATAAGTGACTTTACGTTCGTTGTTCGTATTGTCCTAAATGTTTGTTTTGTTTTTGCCTGAAGAAGACCCAAGAGGCCAAAATGCATTGTCTTGTCCTGTGCTTTGTTTTTCTATGTCCTTGGCCGTAACTAACCCCCGCTCTTTCTAAATGTTCCTTATTTGTGGTCAAAACATTTATCTTGAGCAGTGTTTGAATGAGTTCTCCCGCTCGTTGGGTTAGGGGCTCAGTTCTTGTCGTGCTTACTTATTTTTCACCTCACGATTGGAAATAATGTTTTGGCTCAGTCATCAAAAGCTGGGATTTTGCTCGTTTTTCGCCCAATTATTTCAAATTAGTTTTGTTCTTAGTCTTTGATTTTTAGGATTTCCATGTGACACCCTCCGGGACACTTTTTTGCTGCCCAGTGGTCTAAATGACAATGATTTTCTGAGATCATGCGGTGAGTTAACTGTGTGATTGCGTGCAAAGACTGAAGCAATGGAATCTGCGTGTAGAATTTATACTGCCATATCTATGTCTTGAGTCCAACTGCCTCTTTAAATGGGTGAAAACCTTGAGTGTTTTTTTAATGTTCTCTTCCTTGCCATCTAGTTTGCCTTATCCACACACGCCCTAACTAAACACTCAAACCAACATCCGAGCAGGCTGTCCGTGACAAAACCCTCAGTACGCGACGTCATATGAAACTCCACCAGTCTGAACCCCCACCCTCCACCCCACCCCACCCCCTCCAAAAAAATGTACTCAGCCATTTGTTGGCCATGCGTTGGAGCCCAGTGTCGCATATTGTGATCTGCAGAAACATGGTGGAAGACGCCTCCCCTCGTGTGCTAAACAATCGCTCTGCAACTCCAGCATGACAAGGTTAGCGAGTGGCTGTGCCCAAGGCAGACAATCGGCAGTTCCATGCCAATCACTTTACCTTTGAAATCTCGCAGGCGTGTTGGCGAAAGAAGAGATGGCATTTAAGGGTGGGGTTATACCGCTTTACCAGTGGCCTGCTGGCCAACCCCATCTCCAGTCAAACTGAAGGATGGCAACAGGACGTTGCTAACCACACATCTGCTGTGCCATGGAATTTTATGGGTGACATCACTGGCACTCATGGCATCACCCTCCCTATTGGCAGTGAAGCTGGGAAGAACTATGAGGCTGGTGGACAGGAGACAGGAATGGCTTTGATCTCACCAATCCACATTCATCATCTGCCGTCCTTTGAGATAAACTTTGGCACAGCACTACGAAATGTCCAAAAACTCAACAGCTGGCAGCAGTAGGTGTAGAACCTTGGCTCTGTGACAATAGGTGTGGAACCTTGGCTCTGTGACAATAGGTGTAAAATCTTGGCACTGTGACAATAAACAGACACAGTAGTCCACTTTCGGTCAACCAAGCAAGCTGATCATGGTCGAACTCACGATGCCATATGAGAACAGAATGGAGGCAGCTCAAATCTACAAGACTGAAAAGTATGCTGATCTGGCAAACTGCCTGAGGAGAGAAGGCTATCAGGTCAAAGTCCTCACTGCAGAAATTGGAGCTAGGGAGTTTGTAGGAACGTCTGTGTGTGCATACAGCCTCATGAAACAGCTCCCAGTTGCATGAAGGGAAAAAAAAAAACAGAGCCCTGAAAGCAATGGGGGAAGCGGCAGAGAGGTGTTCAAGCTGGCTCTGGTCAAGGAGGAACAAAAGTTAACTTCATAAAGCTTAGATCTCCCTACAAATATCAGGTGCCCCAGTAGCTCAGTGGTTAGAGTGCGAGTCATTAAAGTGGAAAATGAGCACGTCCAGAGGGTCATGGGTTCGAATCCCAGCCATGGCTCATCCCAAGATGGGAAAAAAAAAGGGGGGGGGCAGCAGAGGGACATCCGGAGTCATGAACCGGGTGTGGCCCAACCCTCCCTAGAGTGTCAGGAGATAAGGGCCGAAGCAGTTGCTTGAAGGGGGCTTCTCTTCAGAGGACTCTCTGCTGCCACGCTCTCCACGAGTTTCCTTCTACAGATCGAACGGAAAGGAAACATAATTGCGGCAGATTCGCAAAGGTGCCTTTCCGATGGGCACCGTTGCTCCTGAGCGTGTCTGCACGTCCGGGAGGCTGCCAGGGGACACCCAAAGACTTGACATCATTTAAGGCTCGTCCAGGACACACGTCCTGTAACCGTCCCCTTGTGGTCATCGGCCGCACTCCGCGTGGTGTCGCTCTCAGCTACCTTTGGCGTCATTTGTTCCGTTCAGTAGCTTGCTGAGGATTAGGATCCCCAGGGCTTGAGTCACGGGCTCTCTTTTATTTTTCCTATCCCGGAAAACTGTTTTCTTTGTATATGTAGAGAGAGAGAGAGAGAGAGAGAGAGAGAGAGAGAGAGAGAGACCTGAATTCGGCAAGGTCTACCAAGATTTCTGCCCCGCGTTCATCTCGCCGTACTCACATATGTGTGGTGGGTTTACTTGCAGCCTTATTTTTGCTTCTACAGAATGTTTCTTGTTATTCCACTGTTAACGCTCAAGGCTGTGGCACATTTCTTTGGTCATTAGAATTGTGTTTGTGCGTATTAAATTTTGCCGGCAGGAATTACGACTGTTTCTGAAGCACTCTTTGAATGAGTTTTATTGAACGGACTTGTATTAACATTTGTTTCGGAGTACAAGAATAGGTTGAATGGTCTGTCATTGCGAGAAAACAACATGTAAGTGAGTGAGAGAGAGAGAGAGAGAGAGAGAGAGAGAGAGAGAGAGAGAGAGAGAGAGAGAGAGAGAGAGAGAGAGAGAGAGTTTGCTTTGAGGAGAGGGAAACAAATGTTGACTAAAAGGCAGGATACAGTATGTGTGTGTGTGTGTGTGTGTGTGTGTGTGTGTGTGTGTGTGTGTGTGTGTGTGTGTGTGTGTGTCTTGTGTGTGTGTGTGTGTGTGTGTGTGTGTGTGTGTGTGTGTGTGTGTGTGTGTGTGTGTGTGTGTGAGAGAGAGAGAGAGAGAGAAGAGAGGAGAGAGGCTCGTAATAAAAAGGACAGGCCTAATGTCTCTTATGTGTGAATTTATGACAGAGAAGACATCGGACCTGGACTTTTAGATTTTCATATTGCAGAAAAAAAATATCAAGCCTGGCGTTTTTTTGTTGTTGTGTTGTTGTTGTTGTTGTTGTTGTTTGTTTCTTTCTTTCTTTCTTTTTTTTTTTTCTAATTCAGTTTTAACAACCGTATTTTCTGTAATAATCTATCTGTTGTGCTGTCCGTTTTAGTGGGACGACTAGGACTGTCTCTATTTATCTCTCTATCTCTGTATCTATCAATCGATCTGTCTGTCTATCTTTCTATCGTATCTATCTGTCTGACTATCTGTCTATCGTATCTATCTATCTATCTATCTATCTATCTGTCTATCTATCTGTCTGTCTGTCTGTCTGTCTGTCTGTCTATCTATCTATATCCGTATGGCAGAGGTTTTAGATTCAGACAGATAAGGATACAAAACATCGACCTACATTATCTAGACTTCATGATTTATGTAACACTTCCCCTCCATGTAGGGGTCTTCAGACTCCCTAAATGTGAATGAAAACCATAAGTGCCGGCAAGGTCAGCTTATCGGCATGCATGACATGTCTGTTCATCATCGTCCTGTATGTTACAAATAGATTAAGCAAAAAAAAAAAAAAAAAAAAAAAAAAAAAAAAATATCTTCTGAATGAAAAGAAGCGGGTGCCCTATGCTCTCACTCGATGGGCTGGAATAAAACGTGAGGTCGACCTAAGAACCCCAGGCACACTGCCAAACCCAGGATCTTAGTCAATCGAAACAGAGACTGTAGATTGTGGGAACGCCAACAGTAGAACATAACAGTGCAAGCCCCCCTTCCAAATCCATTCAGGTTCCACTTGTCCACGTTTGGGATGACAGATACTCTAAACAATAATCAGGCTGCCATCTGGCAGCAGAACTATGAAAGGACGTGAAAAGAAATATGGATCATGCAAAATGATAGGAAAACTTCTGCAATTCATAGAGCAGGATCCCTGACCTATCCCCTGGAGTATTTGCCTTGAGACTACAGTTCTGATGTATTTTAAAACACGTTTCTCACACTACAAGTATTTAAATCACCATGGCACCAGGTGAAGAATACAACTGGCGTAAATGCCTCTGCACCCTGAAAATAACTACAACTCACACAACCACGTAATCGTACGAGCTCATAACACTGCATCGCGCTGTAACAATCAATCCGTTCTTCCATGAGATCAAAGCAGCCTCTAACTTGAAGGTGTTCGTAATCAGCATCTAAAAAGTCCATACCCATCCCATCAAAGACAACTTGAATTAACGAGTGAGGCACTCCCTGTCGACCTTAGCACAGAAATAGTCTCAGCTCAATTTTCTCCGTTTTAAGTGTACTTCAAGTGCTGGTCAGCCCGATTCAGCGTCCCTCCAGGAACGTATCACTCCTAGTTCTGGTTAACTGTGTGTTTTTCATTTCGTTAGATGCTATTTCTTTTTTACCTGTTGTGTTAGTATAGCTTTTGCTGAGCTGTTTCACACGCTCAGTATAGTAAATGCAAGCACACTCAAAAATGCTAAACGTTCAAGTAAATTAATAAAACCCCGCTTGCAAGGGGAAGATAAAAGTTCCAAGTTAACTTTAAATTATACGATCGTCGTAAATATCAGACGGCAAACCAAGCATCTGCACAAAGTGGCGTGCTGTTCTCAACAGGGAGACAGACGATGACCAATGTCTCACGTCGAGTCATCTCCTCACCACCCCTCTACCACACACACACACACACACACACACACACACACACACACACACACACACACACACACACACACACACACACACACACACACACACACACACGATTGGAAAAGTCAGTTTCTCATATGTCTACTGGAAGCAACTGGCCTATGCAATGTGTTCAAAATAAGTCGGTTTATTTTGTCTCTCTGGCCAGCCTACCAACATAGTTGAAACAATTATGAAACAGTAAGCTCCAAAATAATGACAACACACGAATGAGAAGATTTTCTGAAGTAACAGATGAAAAGAAGACACAGAAAGCACCAGTCACAAACTAAAAAGTGACAGTATGTCTTTGTACGTGTCTCTCTCTCTCTCTCTCTCTCTCTCTCTCTCTCTCTCTCTCTCTCTCTCTCTCTCTCTCTGCATCGCGTCTTATGTGCAGATACATAGCTGAAACGAGCAAGTTCGTCACAAATGTGAGTAAGACTGCCGGTGATTTTCTGAAAATCAGCGACATTTGTGAAGATGTTGGCTACCTGAAGAATCAAACCAACAAAAACATCACAATCCTGAGCAGGAACGCATCGCACTGCTCCTATGCAAGTTTAACTGCAAGGCTTACAGCAAACCAAGGAGCCGTTTATGGGATGTGTGATGATTTCAGCACTTACTGTGGTGCGACTGTACAGGTACCACAGGGTATGCGCTTCCGCGTGCATGTAAAACGACTGTCACCAGGGTGTAGTGTTGGCATTCGCTGGCTTTTACTCATAATAAAGCGCACTTCAAAAAGACTAGAACCATATGAAATCATATCTCCTTGTAAGCCTCTGCTTAAGGAATGTTCATTGATTCGGATACGAAAGTATTTATACATCATTCAGACAAACCGTTCTTCTGTCAAAGCCAAAATCAAGGCAATAAACAACATTGGTATCATCACAGAATATCGATCCGATCACTCTCCATATATCATGTGCCAAAAGTACCATACCCACTTTACGCTCAATATGAAATTACAGTACCTCCTGAAACTGTGCTGATAGTCGGTGTAGAGCAGGCTAATCAACACCATGTTTGTTCTGGTCAATGGCGGTTGAAACTGACTTACAGAAAACCAGGTGTATCTCACCATATTGGTGCCTACATCTGCATTGATGTGTTCTCTCCCCATCTTCTATCTTTGCGACGTCAAGTCTTACAATTGTGTTTCAACGCATTGCAATTATTCATACCCACACCAAAATACGTTTTGCAACTTTACCTGCAATGCATGAGCCACAGTTAGCGGCCGGTGGGAAATATAACTGCTCTGTAAAACATTACATCAGATTTCAGCATCACGTACACTGCAATCAGAAACCAGAGTGTGAGGATGGACGTGATGAAACAGGTCACTGTCCCTTCAGCAGTCCTGCATGTCAGGGTCTGGTGGCTTCACGTCACAAATGTTTGAAGTTAATTGTAGCAAAGGATTCGCCGTCTCATCAGATGCGAGAATATAACTGCCAAATGATTGCTGGGACAATGGCTTCCATCAAATCAAGACAGGAGCAAACAAACTTTCTTCCCATCATTACAAAGTTCTACACACTACCACTGGCATTGGGTATTACATCAGGATGGTACAAGGGACACTTTATGTACAGCAGATTTAGTAAATGGTACGACAACACTTTGATTTACTCCATGAATCACTTAACATTGGTCAGAAGTGGCTTTCACCGCGAAGAACTGTTGCATATCGGTATCTTATTCTTCTGAATCGTTTAAGTTTTGAATACAAAACTCCTGTGTGGAATCAGGTCTTGAGCTCACTATGTGAAATGAAGGTAATGTATACTGCTGCCTTTCCTTCTGATTTTACAGCTGTTCATTCAAATTCGCTTCAGCTGATGAAACCAAATACACAGCAGTCTTTAACTGCTTGCAAAGACAAACACGTTTCACACACATTTTTGTCATGTGAACCCCAGACTAGCTGCGGTACATCAAACTATCTGCTGTTTTGTCCTTTCACCAACAACACTGACCAGCAAAACTCCCAGACATTTCCTCATGGCACATTTGGAGCCCACAGCTATGCCATGTTTAGATGTGAAGATGAGTTCACAACACTGCAGTACAGCTTGGTGTGTGACAGTCGCCAGGACTGTCCAGATAACAGTGATGAATCGTTCTGTGAACATCCTTCACGTCCGGGGTTTCTGTGCTCTAATGATCAGTTTGTATTGGACAGTCAACGATGTAACGAATACTCAGACTGTGTGGATGATTCAGATGAAAAGGATTGTCCTGAGGTCTGGAGAAATCCATGTCCTTATTGCAGACAGGTCAGTTTGGAAGACTCCAAACAACGGTTTTTCATTGTTTTGGATGGTACCGGCTATTTCACACACGAGGCGATGGAAGGTGATGAAAACTGTCCAGACAGTCATTACCACTGCACTGCTGAATTGTTAAACTGTCTCCCTGTCTACACTCGATGTAATGGATTCTCTGACTGTACATATGGTGAAGATGAACACAACTGTGAAAGCGTGATGTGTTCTGGTTTGTATCAATGTCGAGCTTCTAGAGTGTGTGTGGATGGAGGCCATCTTTGTGATGGCTGGGGTCAGTGTCCACAGCGAGATGATGAACTGATGTGTGATTTCACCTGTCCTCAAGGTTGTGTCTATGTCAAGGTCATTCTTTCGTGTGTTCTAACTATTTTCCTGCTGAGAATTTCCCTACTCTCCGTTACCTTGATGCCACAAATTCAAACATGTCTCTAAGCGTTTTGGTAAAAAACGAATATCTTGTGCATTTAAAATTGTCTCACTGTTCACTCGTTAACGTATCACATAGTAACTTTGATAATTTACGGAGTATTGACCTTTACAGCAATCACATAACAATTCTCAGCATGGATGTAGTTTTGGGTTTACCAAATTTGCAGAATTTAAAACTGAGTAATAACCCTCTCTTCTTCAAATACATCATACACTTGCGAAGAATGTGCATCACGCACTATCTGAAATCGACATGTCCAAGACAAAAATCACTACGTTAGATTTGTTATCTGTATATTTTCCCAATGTCTACCATCTTAATTTATCCATTTCTGCAATTACAATTGTAAGACCGATAGGTTTAAAAAAACATCCCATATGTGAAACGGATAGAAGTACAAGGAAATCCTTTGACAGATTTTCCTTTGGACTTATTTACGGGCTTGAGCCATTTGAAAGGGTGTCCACATCGAACTATAAACTTTGTTGTGAGACGTTGCTCCCCAAGCTTGGGATAGACTTAGAATGTTTGGCGCCTAGCACTTTATTCCCTTCATGCACAACACTGATACCAACCAACCTGTGTAGGGTTTTCTTTCGTTTGATTTGTTCGACCAGTATTTTTGGAAATATCGTTTCTTTCATCATTCCATTCGTCGTCAAAAATGTATTTAACAGCAGTTTTACACTTGGCATTGCCCATCTACAACTGTCTAACACCTGTATGGGTATTCATGTCGGTGTCGTTGTTGTGGCAGACCACTTGTTTCATGAAAAGTACGTCCAAGCTGAAAGGAGGTGGATCGGCAGTGTGACTTGTATGATGACTGGGTTTCTTTCCGTACTGTCCACCGTAAGTTTCGTGTTGCTCAATGGGCTGATCGTTTTGGATCACACGCTGACCCTTTGTTTCTGTGAGAGTTCATGGAAGTTTAGTAAAAACTGATGGCCGCAGCGTGCTTATTTGCTTGGTTCGTTGGGGCGTTGATGGCATTAATACCGTTTGTGCCAGGACTTTCACACTGGGGCCTCAACCGCCAGTCAGGTTTGTGCCGTCTGGGGTTACTGCATTATAGTATGCATGATCATGAAATCAGATGGTTTACGATTATCATAACAACCATTTCGTGTTCTATGTACTTGTCGTGGCTGGACAGGTTATTCTTTTAAAAACGAACACCAAAATACAGAATAACGCTTCATCATACCAAAGACTGTATATGTCCTCGGTGCCTTTGCTGTGGCAATTGACAGTCATAGATGGCTTCTGTTGGTTCGCGTTGGGACCAATCAGAACAATTCCTTCACTGGCTTTCCGTGTTTCAAGCAGTATCTTTGATGCTTTGGTTGTGTACGTTTTTCCCTTCAGTTCTGCTCTCAATCCCCTTCTGTTCCTGTGAACTTTGACTTCCCAGCGGCGGGTAATAGCAAACGAAGCGAGGGTGTTGGATATACTGAAATCACGGCTTGTCCAGGAGAAGAAAAAAGGTGCACAACAAACACAATCAATGAACTGACTCGATTGTTACATGATGAATGCGAATATCATACTATATCGATCAGTACTACACCTTTAATCAAACCACCGATCAGCCAGTCAGCGGCGTACTTCATTGGTTGGACAGTCACTATGTATTGAATCGACGGATCAAGAATTCAATTGCTGCAAGCTTAAAAGTCAGTCGGCAGATGTCATGGATAGGTATACACCTACACCTACACCTAGGGTCTAAATTTAGGGAGAAAAACAGAAAAGGATGCGGTGAACATTATGTTCTCTCTCTCTCTCTCTCTCTCTCTCTCTCTCTCTCTCTCTCTCTCTCTCTCTCTCTCTCTCTCGCACGCGCACAGGCATGCACAGGCACACACACACACACACACACACACACACACACACACACACACACACACACACACACACATACACACACAGAGGCGCGCGCGGGCACACACACATACACGCGCGCGCGCACCTCACACACACAACACAACACAACACAACACAACACAACGCACGCACGCACGCACACACACACACACACACACACACACACACACACACACACACACACACACACACACACACACACACACACACACACACACACACACACACACACACAAGTAGGCTTACGTGTGCGAACACAGACAGGTAATTTTATCTATAAGAACCCGATCGCAAAAAGTCATATCAGAGGTGCTTTAACTGATTGTACTTCATCCCGTAACCATAGGTAAGGGTACTATGAGATCAGCGTCAGAAGAAAGAAACACTAGATAGAGATTAACAGCAGAAAGTCGTCAGAGAAGAACCCCCCCACCCCCCACCCCCCACCCACCGCCCGTACCTCCCACTGAGACACGTGTTTCGGCCCTGAATTGGTTACAGAGGAGCCCGTGCTGTATCTAGGTGGTAACTCCAAGTTGCACCATACTGCCATGTTTTATTCCTTTCTTCTGCCACAATTTGTGCATGGATGGGCATCTCAAGATGCACCATACTGCCATGTTTTATTCATGTCTCCTGCCACAATTTGTGCATGGATGGGCATCTCAAGATGCACCATACTGCCATGTTTTATTCATGCCTCCTGCCGCAATGTGTGCATGGATGGGCATTTCAAGGCGAGCCTTTTTAGACCGATGTCTCGCGCATTGCCGACGTCGCCATGGGACACCTGTTTCGGGTTTGGAAAGGTAAGCCTTATGAAGATGAGTTTTGTTTCTCCCGGACAAGATCGAGCTGGAACTCATTTCAGCTGCCTCTGCCATTGCCTTCAGGGTTCTGGCCCTCTCCTACCAGAAATCCCCGATCTGTTGTATGTTATCATAGGCTGATGAGTCAGCAGATCCCCTTGCTCCAAACTCTATGGCGGAGGACTTTTGGCTTGGAAACCAGGTTCTCTCAAACTGCTGATTACACTGGCATACCTCTTGTACTAGCAGATGCAAAGCTGCTCCATTCAGCATTCCTATGGGACAGTAAGTTCGATCAGAATGATTTGTTTTGATAAGCCTGAGTGGAGAACGATATCTGGGCTCACGCCTTTTCATTGGTGATCTCTGGACGATTTTGTCATTCTGTAAG
>JADBJO010004511.1:55000-75000 GCA_016801955.1 Conus betulinus
AGACACTGAGGTCTTGGAAAGGTCCAGCATCCCCAGCATCTATACTCTCTTTCAAAAATCCCGAGCCAGATGGGCTGGCCACATCGTCGGAATGCCAGATAATCGACTGCTGAAACAACTGCTGCACGGAGAACTGAGTCAGGGCAAGCGCAAACTTGGGGGGGGGGGGGGGGGGGGCAGAAGAAACGTTTCAAGGACTGCCTCAAAGTGTCCCTCAAAGGCCTGAACATCAACCTCAACACCTGGGAGTCGCTTGCCCTGGACCGCCCAGCCTGGCGAAGCAGCATCACAAAGGGTGCATGTACATCAGAGAAGAGACGAACAGCAGAAGATGAGAGAAAGCGAGCCGCGCGCAATACCAGAGCTACCTCCACCTCCACTTTAGCACCCATCCACATGTGGGCATTCCTTCCGGGCCCAGATCGGCCTCAACAGCCACCGGCAGATTTACACTCAGCAAATTTCCATCTGAGATTGAAGTCATGGTCATCTTCGAAATCGAAGGACGAACATCAACACCACACTCATAACTGGCATTAAGATCAGAATCTTTTAAGACAATAGAAAGATGAATACCTGCAGCTAGCAGCAAAACTGAATCATAATAACACAAACAACCCGCTTTATATATATATATATATATATATATATATATATATATATATATATATATACATATATATGTAGAACTAAAGTAAATGTAATTTTGAATACAACGCTCTTTGCAACGCAATTCCAAGACTGTGGATGTACTGGATTCAACGTGGCGAAATGAGTCGTGAAAATATCCATGTGGAATTCTGCATTGCAAGTGAGTTAAGTGTAAAACCAAAGAAATTAAAGACCTTATCATTAAAGGCGGGTGATGAAAGAAATCTGGCCAAGAAAAAACCTCACGCTTGTGAAGTGTGGCCAAGAAAATTCAATTTTGTTCTCAACGATAGTTTTTGGCACAGCCTTTTTTGCCGAGAAAACGTTTCAAAAGAAGTTCGGTTAAACGAACTACAATGGAAAATACAAAAACCATAATATCTATCCTAAAAATATCATGCTTCAAAAAAAAAAAATGAAAGTAACAGATTCTAATAAATGCGATAACAGTATTGATGAGATTGATTTTAATGAGCATTTCTTTTTTGAGTGCCCAAATGTAAGTCTGTTTTAGCTTCAAAAAAAAAATAGAAGTACTTTTTATGGCTTCAAATTGGAAAGTCTGTTTTAGAAAAAAAAAACAAAAAAAAACCTGAAACTTGCATACAGTGATCTTATCTTTTTCGTCGACATACTCTTTTCACAAGTAAAGTTACACGTGTGGAACAACCAGGAACTTGGGTACAGCTCCTAACATCCACTACAGAATGATTGTCATCAGCCGGGGTAGGGAAGGAGGGCCCAGTACGTAGCGTCTTGCGAAAGTTGGATTTTCACAAGCTCCACTGAAACCCACCCAAGCGATCCGTGTCAATAGTGTCTCCTTTTGTGGGGTGCCTCAAGACGACTTTTAGTAATCGCTCTCTGTGATATACCGGTGCTGGGACTGCGAGAGAACGATCCTGGATGTAGCTCTGAGTGTGTGATAGGGTACGTGGGGTGGCGAAGGAGTAATGTCACTATGGAGTCGCGAAAAAAAATTAGACAACAAAAAGAAAGAACAAATTAATAACGGCAAAAAGTCTCTATGATCTCGGCAGATATATTCATTACGCAAGTAGATGGTATCAGTTTCATTTTTGATCTTTCGGACTTATGTCTGTTTCTTTCAGTGGCACAGTGCTTTTTGTAAATGTTCTTCAAAATGAAGCTTTCTAAAGTTGACTTCATCCAACTGCTGCTGTGAATAGAAATTTCAACAAAAGGAATGCAAGTGCAGAAGAAAGAGATCTAGTAAAAGTGGGACAAATATTGGAGTTTTGAAGTTACATGCAATATGTGAATTTATGCTTTTTCAAAAAGCTGTGTAAAATCTTTCTTTGAAAAAAAAAATCATTTCATCAAAACAATTTATTAATTAAAAATGTTTGAATGGCTGGCTGTTCAATGAGTTATGTTATTTTCCTTTCTACAAAAAAAAAAAAAAAAAAATCAGAGTTATGTCTGTCGGTTGGGTGTCTACTTTTGGAAGGCTTTGCCTCCTCATTCTCTGACCTGTTGTTGGTTTCTGCTGCCTGTTTCAGTCTGTCATTTTTTTTTTTCATGTCCTAGGAGACAACAACAATCAGAGGAGATGACACTGGTGATGACGTCACCATTGTCGGGCTACGTAACAGTGGGACCAAATATCAGTTTGTCTGATCAAATATATTTCGAAACGAAAGTGACTGTTCCAGAAGGAGAAGCAGTCATGGTCAGTTACAAAGAATCGGCACCACATTTAGTGCATGTCAAATTGCTCTATCACGTCATGGGTTTTGATGATTCTCTTGGCCATTTTAAACAGCTGGAAATTGAAGTCTGGGACCGAATCAGTGACTTTGAATCTGATTTTGCGTTTGTGCTTCATGCTACAAGAATCATAGTCGGCGTGTTTAAGAATTCGTGCGTAAAAAACAACAACAAAGTGCTTTCAAGTCTTCTTTTCCTATTTTGCTGAAAAAGACTCACCACAGGAGATCTCCAAGGGTTTGTGGAACTGCTCTGTGGGTCACTATGCTAGTTTTCATCACCACGTGGCCTGCAACCATCAGACAGAGTGTGAAGATGGGCGGGATGAAACAGACCACTGTCCCTTCAGCAGTCCTGACTGTCAGGGCTTAGTGTCGTTCTATAACAGATGCTACAAATTTGTAAAGGGTTTGAATAGCGCGCCATTGGCTGAAGCATCTGACGTTCTGAAAATCGGCAGTTCATACTGTAATTCACTTGGGGGCGAGTTAGGCTTTCCCTTCGGTGTTTGCGACTGGTTTGGAGCCGTGAAAAATTTAACCAATATGCATGATTTTAGGTTGCAATGGCTCTGGACTGGTTTTTATTCTAATGATATGTTGCTGCCCTCCATGTATAGACACGAACTCACGAATGGGCGTTCTGCGTTCTACAATTATTTTGATTTTGACATCCCGAGGAAAAGCAGGCTGACAAAGAAATGTTACTCCTCAAAGACCGGATCACCACTAGCAACTTGTAAATGCATACACAAAAAACTAAACTGGCAATTTAATGGCCTGGTTTGTGATATTATGTCAGACAAAACACTCAACGTTTCTTCTGATTTAAGTCCTATTCACTTGACGACCAGCGCTAATCTTTTCTTAACAAGGCAGAATTCCATGACAGTATGTTCTAGTGAACATGTGACTCATACATTTTTGTTGTGTGGGTCTGAAAGATATAAGGTGTGTGGGGAAAAATATACAGTTTGTGATTTTTCGCATAAACTGTCTTATCTAAATAGTTGTTACCCGGCACACAACATTGAGCATTCATATCCCACGTTTACATGCATTCACGAGTTGTCTACGCTGTCATACGCTCTGGTTTGTGATTTCATGATCGATTGTCAGGATAAGAGTGACGAATCCTTGTGCTCCTATCCTGTTTGTGTCCGAGCATTTGCCTGTTCCAATGGTCAATGTGTGTCCTATGATAAGGTATGTGATTACACTTCCCATTGTCATGACGAATCAGAGGAAAGAAACTGCGACCTGTTTTCGGAAAATCCCAGTTCAACACTCATGCGTTCCTTCTCCTACGCTTATCAACTTCGATGGCATGAATAAGTTCACCTCAGACACTATGAACTCCACTGAAGCCTGTCCCGACAGCCACTACCGCTGTCCTGGAGAGTTCATAATTGTCTCCCTGTCTACACACGGTGCAATCAGATTCATGACTGCGCTGACCATCAGGACGAACAAGGGTGTGAGGATCTGACGTGTCCCGGGGTTTTTCAGGTGCAGGGTGTCCACTATCTGTGTGCACAGTGACCATCTGTGTGATGGCTGGCCTCACTGTCCAATGCGTGATGATGAATTATTATGTGACGTCATCTGCCCAACAGACTGTCTGTGCCAAGATCACACATTTCTGTGTTTTCAGCCTTTCTCTGGTACATGGTTTCCTCAGATCCGGTTCTTGAACGCATCAGGCTCTGGTATGACACTAGCTGATGTCAACGATCACAAAAATCTCATTTCTTTGATTCTTGCTAAATGTTACCTGTCCCTTGTGCCGAAACTAACCATTTTGAACTTAATGTATCTTGACCTCAGCCGTAACAATTTCCAGCACATAAACATGACCTGCTTTATCAGCCTACAAAATCTTCGCACCCTGTCTCTGTCCCACAATCCTCTCACCTCACTGTCCGCTGATGTGTCCTCGGTTCTCCAGCAACACACACTGACCACACAATGGACTTGTCATTCACGTCTCTGACAAACTTAGAAACTGGAGTCTTCTCAAACTTTGTTCGGTTACAAAAACTGATCCTCAATTTTACTTCAATCCATACAATCAGTTCGCAAGGGTTTCGGTCTGCTCAGCAGTTGACTGAATTGAATATGGATGGTAGTCCACTGAAAACTTTTCCGCTTGACGTATTTAAAAGCCTACTCTTTTACAAGTGATAGTCACAACAAATTACAAACTTTGTTGCAGTGAAATACTCCCCAGTAATTTTGCTGAGTCTTCATGTTGCGCTCCAAAGAACGAAATTGCATCGTGTGAAGATTTATTGCACTCGTGGACGTACCGTGGGTTTCTGTGGCTGATAACGTGTCTGTCACTGACTGGAAATCTCTTCTGTTTCTGTGCGCGCTTCTTTGCTAGGACCATGATGTCTCCAAGTGGCTTCGGTGTCTTTGTTCTCAACCTTACCATGGCGGACTTTTTGATGGGGGTGTATGTCGCTATTATTGGGGTGGCTGATGAACGTTTCCGTGATAGGTATCTTCATTATGATGAAACATGGAAACACAGTGCCACCTGCAAGATCGCAGGTGTCCTGTCTCTGGTGTCCAGTGAGGTGTCAGCACTGGTCATCTGGCTTATCACGCTGGACCGTTTCATGGTTCTTCATTTTCCGTTCAGCGCACTACGATTTGAGAGAAAGTCAGCATCAGTGGCTTGTGTTTTGAACTGGTTGTTGGGTTGGTCTTTGGCGTTGATGCCGTTGCTTCCGGTGACGTCACACTGGAAATTTTACAGCCAGACCGGTATCTGTATCCCGTTACCAGTAACACGACAAGAGTTTCAAGGGAAGTTCTATTCTTTCAGTATCATGATTATACTAAATTTTATCCTGTTTCTGTGTATTTCTGTCGGCCAGGCTCTCATATATTGGTCTGTACAGGCCAGTGCCTTTAAAATCAAACCAACAAAACTGTCAAAAGACATAACAATAGCTCGCCGGTTGATAGCTATAGCAGTAACAGATTTCTTGTGCTGGTTTCCTATTGGCACATGTGGCGTTTTGGCGTTGGCCGGCATCCCCATCCCTGGGGAACTCAACGTGGCGATGGCCGTGTTTATTCTGCCCTTAAACTCTGCGGTGAATCCCTTCATGTACACGTTTAACATACTGGCAAAGAAGCAGAGAAAATCGAATGAAGATAAACTGTTGCAATGGCTGCAGTCTCATACTGAACTGATCGGTCCTGGGGGGTGAGTCGCAGCTAGCTGCCTATGATGACAGGTGGAATGGGAAGGACAGTCACCTTCTGAAGGGAAAGGATAGGAAGAGGGGAAGCTATCGGGCATGTGGAAAAAGTACGAGAGATGCAGGAGGAGGTGGGTAGCAAGGGGGAAGGGGTGGTCATGTTGACGTAGGATGGAAAGGAGCGTCAAAAGGCTGATATACAGACGGAGGAGGGGGTGGTGGTTGTAGTGGGGTAAGAGTGTTTTTATGCAGGCAGGGGAACTACAGAAGAGAGAGGAGGAGGGAGGGGGAGGGGGCTGGGTTAGCTGGAGGGGATGGGGATGGGGGTGGAAGACAAGTACGTGTGGTCGTTAGGGAAGATGCAGCTTGATGATAATGTTGTGGTGTGTCGTTAGGGAAGATGCAGCTTGATGATAATGCTGTGGTGTGTCGTTAGGGATTATGGAGTTTGGTGATGATGCTGTGGTGTGTCGTTAGGGACGATGGAGCTTGGTGATAATGCTGTGGTGTGTCGTTAGGGACGATGGAGCTTGGTGATAATGTGTGGTGTGTCGTTAGGGACGATGGAGCTTGGTGATAATGTTGTGGTGTGTCGTTAGGGAAGATGGAGTTTGGTGATAATGCTGTGGTGTGTCGTTAGGGAAGATGGAGCCTGGTGATAATGTTGTGGTGGGTCGTTAGGGAAGATGGAGTTTGGTGATAATGCTGTGGTGTGTCGTTAGGGAAGATGGAGCCTGGTGATAATGTTGTGGTGTGTCGTTAGGGAAGATGGAGTTTGGTGATAATGTTGTGGTGTGTCGTTAGGGAAGATGGAGCCTGGTGATAATGTTGTGGTGTGTCGTTAGGGAAGATGGAGTTTGGTGATAATGTTGTGGTGTGTCGTTAGGGAAGATGGAGCCTGGTGATAATGTTGTGGTGGGTCGTTAGGGAAGATGGAGCCTGGTGATAATGCTGTGGTGTGTCGTTAGGGATTATGGAGCCTGGTGATAATGTTGTGGTGTGTCGTTAGGGAAGATGGAGCTTGGTGATAATGTGTAAGGAGAACGTAAGGGTCGAGATTGGAAGGCTGAAGCGAGGGGGTTAAGGAATAGATAGAAACTGACCTTTAAAAAGAAAACGGTGAGCGAAATGAATAAGGAATAGATACAAACTGACTTTAAAAAGGAAAAACAGGAGAACCAAATGAACAAGGAATGGATAGAAACTGACCTTGAAAAAGAAAACAGTGGACGAAATGAATAATGGATAGATACAAACTGACCTTTTAAAAAGAAAACAGTGGACGAAATGAATCATGAATAGATACAAACTGACCTCGAAAAAGAAAACAGTGAACGAAATGAATAATGGATAGATAGAAACTGACCCTTAAAAAGAAAACAGTGAACGAAATGAATAATGGATAGATAGAAACTGACCTTGAATTAAGTTGAAAAAGAAAACAGAGAACGAAATGAATAAAGAATAGATATACAAACTGACCTCGAAAAAAGAAAACAGTGAACGAAATCAATAATGAATAGATAGAAACTGACCTTTAAAAAGAAAACAGTGAACGAAATGAATTAAGAAAAGCAGAGGTATAAACACTGAACTTTGAAAATTTTCAACCCAATATAAAGGAAGATACACAGGGGGTGGGGTGCGTGGGAATGAAGCGGGGGGGGGGGGGGGGGGGGATGACGAACACGGCGTGAGAAGTGGAGTGTCAGGGGGCGGGGGGTAGGGAGAGGAAAGCTTTAATTCCTATCTCTAAAAATCTTAAATACTATGAACGAACATCTATACTAGCTCCACGTTTCTGGTGAACTAATGCCTGATAGACTAACTCAGCGACTGGAGGAAGACAGGCAACGCAAAAAGACACAGACAGAGGGTTGTAGGTGGAAGCGAAGGACAGGAAAGAAGAGCATGCATTAGCTGGGGAGGATGGTCAGGGAAGAGACGGGCAATGATGGGGAGGAAGGGTAGAGGTGTCTGGGTGGATCCGAGAGGTAGGGGAAGGAAGAGGTGGAGGGGGGGGGGGGCGGAAGGAAATTATGCAGAGATGGATGAGGGCAGGTATGTCCCAGGCTTCAGAGCCACTCGCCCCACTGTGGCTTGCGCAAACTGTCATTTTTGGTATGTTGCTTATTGTACCACCAGTGAAGGAGCTCTTTAACCTCCTTTTGAGCATCCTCTCTCTCTCTCTCTCTCTCTCTCTGTCTCTGTCTCTGTCTCTCTCTCTCTCTGTCTGTCTCTCTCTCTCTCTCTCTGTCTCTGTCTCTCTCTCTCTCTCTCTCTCTCTCTCTCTCTCTCTCTCTCTCTTATAAACTCAGTTGGCCATATGGTAAACTGCACATCAAACGCCCTTATAGTTGTCGTGTTAAGGAGTGTTTACGGCAATGAAAAATTACGACATGTGTTTTTGTCTTATAGCTGTCGTATTAAGGAGTGTTTAATGGCAATGAGAAATTTCGACATGATTCTGTTTTTGCCTTATAACTGTCGTATTAAGGAGTGTTTATGGCAATGGAAAATTACTACATGTGTTTTCGTCTCATAACTCGCATTAAAGAGTGTTTATGGCAATGGAAAATTACAACATGTTTTTTTTTTTTTTGTTGTATAACTGTCGTATTAAGGAGTGTTTATGGCAATGGAAAATTACATGTGTTTTGTTTTATAACTGTCGTATTAAAGAGTGTTTATGGCAATGGAAAATTACGATATATATTTTTCGTCTCATAACTGTCGTATTAAGGAGTGTTTATGGCGATGAGAAATTACGACATGCTTATGTTTCTGCCTTATAAGTGTAGTATTAAGGAGTGTTTATGGCAATGGAAAATTACGACATATGTTTTTGTTATATTAAAATCTGAATGGTTTGATAAGAATTTTTTTTAACTTTCTCCAGATATGTAAATACCTCAGTCTGTGCCTCCTCTTCTCCTCTCCCACCTCCTCCTCCATGCATTCATTCAGGCCATTTTTGCTCCCCCCCCCCTCCCTCCCTCCACACTCTTCTTCAGTACCTCCACCACCAGCTGTTGTGGTGCAGTGGGTAGTATTAGGGATTCCTGGCTATAAGGTGGTAGGATCGATTCCAGTTAAATGTATTTGTAGAACATTTGGCCTGCCCCGACTGGCTGCTACCAAGAGTTGACTTTGTTCCGGGCTTAATTGGAAAAAACTGGGACCATGCAGGTTAGTTTCATCTCTCTGATAGATACGTCTCTTTGAGTGTTGACAAAGTATGTAGTACTATTTTGTCATACAACCGAGACCACAATGGATTTCCACAGCTTGATCACCCTCATCTACGTTCTCATCGATCAGCACTGAAAAACGATATGTGGCTTTTTTGAAGCCCTGCCCTTAAGGGGATCGTGGTTCCCAGTTCTTCTCTACATCTACGCCTGTAGTGAGTTCATGTCTAGGTCGCTGGTATCGGCAAGTTCATGGAGAATGTCTGTGGACATTTGTAGTGGCATCCTGTAAAGGGGGACACTTACTCACACATGCTACGAGACTAAGAAATGGATGTTGTACCAGCCGCCGTGGCGAAGTGGTTAGCTTCGCGGACTCCCGGCTGGGAGGTCGTGGGTTCGAATCCCATCAGAGTCATGTGGGTTTTTCTGCCACGACTGGCTCCTACCCAGAGTTGAGTTTGCTGCGGACTCAGTTGGGAAGACTGGGACCACACAGTCGAGTTTCATCCACTTAATGAATGCTTTTCTGAGAGTGTTGCTCAAATTTCCTGACCAACACTGCAGGTGCCTGTATCTCTCGGGCCTGGTTGACGCCGGGATATATTATGAAAGGAAGCGTAGAGTACAGCCCTGTCATGTAGTCTCAGACCGAAATGGAAATCCGTAGCATCATCGTAATCATGCTCATTCTCATTGATCAGCATAAAAAAAAAGTCCCAAGTTCTGTGGCCCTTCATGCCCTGCTCTCATGATGACCTCAATTTCGATGTCCTCTCCGCGTCTGTGGCCTTGGTTTGGTTCCGTCGGGGTATCGGCGAATCCATGGGGCTGTCGTTGGACGGACGTGGTGGCGCCCTCCGGAGGGAGAGCTCACTCACGCCGGCTCCGCGACTAATTAATTATTGTCGTCAGTAGGGGGGGCCTAGTAGGTGGTGTCCTGCGTATGTTAGATCAGAACAGGCGCCACTGAACACCACCGAAGTGACTCGGCAGCCAGTGCAGTGTCTCCTCCGGTGGGTTGCCTCTTGACGACTTGACATTGACTGCTACCTGTGGATTGCCGGTGCCGGGGCTGCGGCGGGGTCGACCGGGCTGTGGCTGTGGACGGGGAGTCAGAATGAGCGGCGTGAGTGCACTGCCTCTGAGGTGGCGCAGAGGGTAGGACAGCAAAAAAAAAAAAAAAAAAAAAAAAAAAAAATGTTGTTAGTAGGTGTCTTAATAGGTGGTGACCTGTGCATGAATATTGTATCAGAATAAGCACCGCTGAACACCACCGAAGTGACATGGTAGTAGTGCAGCGTCTCCTCAAACGGGATTCCTCATGACAACATGACAGTGATTGCTTTTGGGGGGCTGCCGATCCCGAAGCCGCGACGGAACAAACTAGGGTGAGGCTATGGACGGGAAGTTATAAATCAGCAGCGTGGGGGAACTTCTTAAATGGCGTGGAAGAGATGGGACAGACTACAGAATCAGCAGCGTGGGGGAACTTCTTAAATGGCGTGGAAGATGGGACAGACTACAGAATCAGCAGCGTGGGGAAACTTCTTAAATGGCGTGGAAGATGGGACAGACTACACAATCAGCAGCGTGGGGGAACTTCTTAAATGGGCGTGGAAGATGGGACAGACTACACAATCAGCAGCGTGGGGGAACGTCTACTGGCATGGCGTGGAAGATGGAACAGACTACAGAATCAGCAGCGTGTGGGAAACTTCTTAAATGGCGTGGAAGATGGGACAGACTACACAATCAGCAGCGTGGGGGAACATCTACTGAAATGGCGTGGAAGATGGGACAGACTACAGAATCAGCAGCGTGGGGGAACTTCTTAAATGGCGTGGAAGATGGGACAGACTACACAATTAGCAGCGTGGGGGAACGTCTACTGAAATGGCGTGGAAGATGGGACAGACTACAGAATCAGCAGCGTGGGGGAACTTCTTCTGAAATGGCGTGGAAGATGGGACAGACTACAGAATCAGCAGCGTGGGGGAACGTCTACTGAAATGGCGTGGGAAGATGGGACAGACTACACAATCAGCAGCGTGGGGGAACTTCTTAAATGGCGTGGAAGATGGGACAGACTACACAATCAGCTGCGTGGGGGAACTTCTTAAATGGCGTGGAAGATGGGACAGACTACACAATCAGCAGCGTGGGGGAACTTCTACTGAGATGGCGTGGAAGATGGGGACAGACTACACAATCAGCAGCGTGGGGGAACTTCTACTGAAATGACGTGGAAGATGGGACAGACCACAGAATCAGCAGCGTGGGGGAACGTCTACTGAAATGGCGTGGAGGATGGGACAGACTACACAATCAGCAACGTGGGGGAACGTCTACTAAAATGGCGTGGAAGATGGGACAGACTACAGAATCAGCAGCGTGGGGGGAATTTTTCCACTGAAATGGCGTGGAGGATGGGACAGATTAAAGAAAACGGTGCCAATCACCTCCTCTAGCATTAGCCTACTATACCCCCCCTCTGGACCTCCCTTTGAGTCTACCTTCTACCATCACCCTCCATCCATCTCTTCCCTCACCTTCCCTTTTGCTTTCCCCTCAGCTCACAACAGCCCCACCAGAACAGCACCCTCCCCTGCTTTCATTTGACTAAAAGATTAAACTATTAGAATGTCTCACAGTGTGTGCAGGAGAACCTATATTTGTCATCCAGTGCGCATATTTCTTTTACAGGAGACCACTGAAGTCTAGGACCTCCTATCTTGGGAACGAGCTGAGAGAAAAAAAAAAAAAAAAAACCCACCAGCTGTGTGACCTGAGCTTCGCTTCTAGTCACGTGTAAATATAATATAAAGGTTTAGAGGAAATCTTGACTGCAGGACTTGAAATAGGAGGAAAGAAAAAGGGTCCAACTGACCTGAATGTAAGAGCTGGGCCTGAAGGTGAGATTTTCCCAACGTTTTGAGCCCATGGCCCTTCTTCCTGGGGAGAACAGTAAGGAATGACGAACGAAGAAGAAAGCAAGCAACATACCGAGACAGAGTAAAACTAACAACAGTGAGAAGTAATCAAGAGGAACAGGCAAAGAGGAAAAAAAGTGAGCGTTATTTACAGGAGAAGGGGATGGTTGAACAGTTGTTGTTAAAAAAAAAAGTAATAATATTTAAAAAAAAAAAAAAAAAAGGGGGGGGGGGGGGGGGGGGGGGGAGAGGGAGAGGGAGGTTGGCAGTGGTATAAGAGAGGGGAAAAGCAGGGTTGCGGTTTACCTAAAGGTGAAAAGGTGTCACAGTGTGTGTGTGTGTGTGTGTGTGAGAGAGAGATAAGGGAGGAGAGAAGAAAGAAAGAGGGAGGGAGAGAGAGAGGGAGGGAGAGAGATAGGGAGGAAGGGGAAGAGAGAGAGAAAAAGAGGGGAGGGGAGAGAGGGAGTGGGGGGGGGGGGGGGAGGGAGTTGGGGAAGGGGGAAGAGAGAGAGAGAACGAACGAACGAACGAACGAAAATGTTTAATGAGTGAAAAGAATAAGCGCAAGTCAGCGGGTTTTTTTACATCCAGCCCTCAAGCAATAAATACGTAGAAGAATCATTGCATCGAACTGCATATAAACTCTCATAAACAACGATGAATACACAGCAATTTAGAATTAGAGAATGCACAATATAACTAGAGGAAGAGAGCGTGGGAGAGAGGGAGGGACGGAGAGCTACACAACGAGAGAGAGGGGTGGGGACTTTAAGACACAGAATAAGGAGACGGAGTCACTGACACAAAGAGAGAGAGAAGAAGAAGAAGAAGAAGAAGAAGAAGAAAGAGAAGAAGAAAAAGAAGGAGAAGACGAAGAAGAAAGCCTGCAGGCTGGATGGTTCCTAAGCGGCTGATCACGTGGGATTCCATGTGCTTGCGGTATGATCTGTCGCCTGGAGAGAGAGAGAGAGAGAGAGAGAGAGAGAGAGAGAGAGTGTGTGTGTGTGTGTGTGTGTGTGTGTGTGTGTGTGTGTGTGTGTGTGTGTGTGTGTGTACCTGAAGGTGGGCTACAGAGGGTCAGAAGCAGTGAAAAGAGAGAGGCGAAGAGAGAGAAGAGGGCCCACGGTCACTATGGGTCCATCACTCAGGTGTTGATGCCTGCAGGCTGGATGGTTCCTAAGCGGCTGATCACGTGGGATTCCATGTGCTTGCGGTATGATCTGTCGCCTGGGTTCTGCCATACAGCTGCCACCTTTGCATGCGTGTAGCTGTGCAGTGGGCTGTTGAAATGTTGGCCTATCGGGGCACTGTAGTTGAGCCGCATTGAGCGAAGATGCTCTGAGAATCGCTCATTCAGTGTCCGGCAGATCTCACACCCACGTAAAGCTGGTGGCACAGAGTGCAGGTCAAAATAGACACAATGTCTGCTGACTTGCAGGTGTAGTTTGACCGAAGGGTGAACTGGCCCTGTGGGCCCACAAAGGATGTGGAGGCATCAATGTGGACACAGGTCTTGCACCTGGCCTCGCCGCACGGGCTACATCCTGGGGTGGGGCAAGGTTACCAATCTGGTGGCTGATCCTGGCCCTCACAAGCAAGTCACGGAGGTTCTTCTCTCTCTGGAATGCTATGAGGGGGAGTTTCTGAAAAACCCGTCCCGGGTCTGGGTCATTCTGGATGATGTGAAAGTTCCTTCGGATGATGTCACAGATGGTGAGGTTGTGAGGGTGGTAGGGGATGACTGCTCCTGGTCGGTTTTCTTGTTCGTTCCTGTCGACTGGGGTGAGAGCTTTCTGTCTGGACACCTTGCGTGCTCTCTCCAAGGCTTTTTGAGCTGTCTGCCTGGGGTACTGCCGTTTCTCAAAGAAGGTACACATCCTCAGCGCCTGTTCCTCAAACTCTGAACTGCTACTGCAGATGCGCTTGAGTCGAAGGAACTGGGAGTACGGGATGCTGTTTTTGGTGGCAGGTGGGTGACTGGAAGTCAATAGCAGGTAGGAATGAGAGTCAGTGGGTGGTAGAAGATGGACGTGGAGAGTGTGGATCTGTTGGGCTCTATGGAGATGGCGAGGCCAAGGAAGTTGGTTGAACTGGTGGAGACTTCAAAGGTGTACTGGAGAGCGGGGTGATATGTGGACATGTGGTTGATGAAGTGAAGGAGATCGTCTCTTGAGCAGGCGGCGACTCCCAGGCAATCGTCGATGTATCTCTTGAACAAGGTGGGCACTGTTCCTTTGAATGCACTGAGGGCTTGTTGTTCCACATAGCCGACAAATAAACAGGCGTAGCTTGGACCCATTTTAGTCCCCATGGCCACACCTCTGGTCTGCTGGTAGTGGTTGTCTCCAAAAGCAAAAGTATTCAAGGTAACCACGAGCTCTGCCAGCCGGAGAATGGTGGGCACGTGGAGGCCACTGCTGTTGTTCTGCAGGAAGTGTTCGAGAGCCTGCAGGCCATCTCCATGAGGGATACTTGTGTATAGAGATACTGGGTCCAATATGAACAAAAACCGTTCGGAGTTGTCCCCATCCTGGAATGAGAAGCCATCAAGCAGCCGCAGTGCGTGGTTGGTGTCTGTGATGTAGGTTGGTAGTTTGGCCACAATGGGTTGAAAGATCCTGTCCAGTGTGTCTGAGATGAGCACAGTGGGGCAGGAGCATGCTGAGACTATCGGTCTGCTTGGATTGTTGGCTTTGTGGATCTTCGGCAGGAGGTAAAAGTTGGACTCTCTGGGTTCGTTGCAGACTGCGCTGGTTGCCTCTAGACGAAGGTGACCTGTGTTGACAGCAGTTTTGATGGTTTTTCGAACCAACGTGTCGTCCGCCTTTGTCGTTGGTTTGGTGACCTGGCGGTAAGAGTCCGTGTCACCTAGTTGTCTCCCGGCTTCCTCGATGTACAGGTCTTTTCTCCACACAATGACAGCCCTCCCTTGTCTGCAGGCTTGACCACAATGTCCGTGCGTTGGCGGAGGTCCTCCAGGGCTTTGAGTTCAGGGGGGGTCAAATTGGAATACCTGAGTGGTTTGGGGCGTATCCGGGAAATCTGTTCCCGGCAGACCTTGATATAATAGTCCCGTGCCAGGAATTCCCCAGCATCAGGAGTCCAGGAACTCGGCTGTCTCGGGAAGAGCTTGGGAAGGTCCTCGCCTTCAGCAGGCGGAGCAGATTCAGGGGGAGACGCTGTGGAGAAATGGGCAGCAAGCCTCAGTCTCCGGAAAAATCGCTGGCATAGGAAGAAGACGTGCATGCGGTTAGTGGAAGGTTGAAGGGGAATGAACTTCAGTCCCCTGGAAAGAACTGGGCGCTGATCGCTGGGCAATAAGGGTAATACAAAGGCTTTCTCGGTCGACGCCAACGCTTAGAAGACAGCTGTCACAGACAGAGACACCCAGTGGCAAAAATTCCATCATGAACTTGGGCGGTTTAAAATGCGATGTGGCCAGTCAATAAGAGACGCCGGTGGGTCAATTCGTGGCAGAGAATTGCAGATAGCAAACCTTCGTCGTCTTAGCACAGGGTGGTAGGGACAGCTTCTCTCGGACAGTCCTCTTCAGCCACGGAAAGAGACACTGCAACGCCGGACCTTAGACCCCCGCGCACAAATTCCATAGTGTGTCACTACACTACTGATACCATCAGTACTCACAGGAAAAATACAGAAGAGCATGGTGCACATGGTGATAGCATTAAAAAAAAAGAACCATGGTATGTTTTGTCACTTCATGAAATACAAGAAATATCAAAGATATTTGCGAAAGTGATTGAGTAAACCTGTGCTAAAAACGAAAGAAGAAGTGTTTAACAGTTCCAGCTGGAAGAAATGATAGAAATGTCAAAATTGGCATCGCCACACTTCACTCTGGCAGATTAAAATCAATTGGTCGTGTGACAGAATGAGATGTTGTTGCGTTCAGCACTGCCGTGGGAAGCAGAATATGGGAGAGGAATGGGCAACACCCCATAGAAACAGTCGGGGGGGGGGGGGGGGGGGGGGGAGGGAGAGGGTACAAATTATGTCTATTACATAGACTTTAAGAGCGACGGTTGAAGCCTCCCTGTGTTGCCGCGTGCCCTTGCTAGTGGTGACGTGTATTGATTCTGTGCTGAATTATATTGATAATGATTTATATTGATATGTGTTTATGTTAGATGGTTCAGGCAGGTAGTATATAAAAGAGAGAAACGTAACTTATGTGTTGCCTGGCTGTCCATGTTCGTATGGGGTGTGTGTGTGTGTGTGTGGTGGGGGGGGGGGGGGGGGGGGTAGGTAACAAATCGTTAGACGGATCCAAACGTTTGAATGTGAGAGTCGGTCATACACACAGCACCACTCCAACCGCAACACGCAGTAAGGTCACAAAGGTTAGACCTTACAGTGAAGTGCAGTCATAAAAGAACACTTGACTTGGAGCAGAGTGAGGAAGAAAGTCTGATGGACAAGATCTTCAGATAGCTAACCGATGCCTAACCCGTCTACCTATGATGGTTTTGCCAGTGAGAGAGAGAGAGAGAGAGAGAGAGAGAGAGAGAGAGAGAGAGACAGAGACAGACAGACAGACAGACAGACAGGACAGGCAGGCAGGACAGACAGACAGCAGGCTTTAATCATGGTCAGACATTTTCAGACTTTGTCAACCTCGGGGTATGTCAGTGGAGGAAGCACTAGCGCACAGCCCAGACACACTCACAGCTTGCTTACAATCTCATTCATCTACCATACATTCGTCACATCAAACCACTGGTAAAGTCTGTAACTTTACTACACGTAGTCATGGAAAACATCAAATGCGCATGGAGTCAAAAATAAAACATTCCCTCTTTCCTTGAAACTTCACACATATATATATATATATATATATATATATATATATATACAATATACAATGAAACAATAAATTCCAAGGATAAGTACCGAGCACCGTTCCAGCAACTTACAGAGCAGCTAGGTGTTGCAATGACTGCAAGAAATATTGAATTATAAACAAAGCTTGCTCTTATGTCTCAGATTGTAGAAATAGGGGGGTGTAAGCCTTCATATCTGCAGTGGTAGATGATTCTGCCTAATTGACAGCATGTGCTTGAGTGGGTGAATGGGGAATAAATAAATGCTTCTCAAAATGAACCTTCAGCAAGCTTATATTCTCCAAAGAGGGAGACCATCTCCAATGGGGGAGAAAGCTCACTAACATATAACTCCTGGTCAGATACCGGTATTTCGAAACCTGATTGTTTCTCCTCAGTGACCGCGGAAAGTGGTAATTTGACTCCTCTGCCTTTTCGGTTTTAAGAAGAATGCTATACCAGAAAAAGGCTGGTGTGCAATACCATAGTATGTTTGTTGAGTTTTCAAAAATGGTATAGCATTCTTCTTAAAACCGAAAAGGCAGAGGAGTCAAATTACCACTTTCCGCGGTCACTGAGGAGAAACAATCAGGTTTCGAAATACCGGTATCTGACCAGGAGTTATATGTTAGTGAGCTTTCTCCCCATTGGAGATGGTCTCCCTCTTTGGAGACTATAAGCTTGCTGAAGGTAGGCAGAATCATCTACCACCGCAGATATGAAGGCTTACCACCCCCCTATTTCTACAATCTGAGACATAAGAGCAAGCTTTGTTTATAATTCAATATTTCTTGCAGTCATTGCAACACCTAGCTGCTCTGTAAGTTGCTGGAACGGTGCTCGGTACTTATCCTTGGAATTTATTGTTTCATTGTAATTTAGTCCCTTGCGGATTCATTCCAAGAACTGGCCCTCAGCACTTGTGTCTTAAGAGGTTATCTTTTTATATTTTTCTACTTTTCACAAGAAAATGTAGCTTGTTTTGCTCTTTCATGATTTTCTTTTGCTTCTTAGGTGGCACCTTTAGTTGTTTTTTTTTGAAAACTCAACAAAACATACTATGTATTGCACACCAGCCTTTTTCTGGTATAGCATTCTTCTTCTTAAAACCGAAAAGGCAGAGGAGTCAAATTACCACTTTCCGCGGTCACTGAGGAGAAACAATCAGGTTTCGAAATACCGGTATCTGACCAGGAGTTATATGTTAGTGAGCTTTCTCCCCATTGGAGATGGTCTCCCTCTTTGGAGACTATAAGCTTGCTGAAGGTTCATTTTGAGAAGCATTTATTTTTCCCCATTCACCCACTCAAGCACATGCTGTCAGTTAGGCAGAATCATCTACCACTGCAGATATGAAGGCTTACCACCCCCCTATTTCTACAATCTGAGACATAAGAGCAAGCCAGGTTGGACCGCTGGCACTGGTCAGGTTGGACCGCTGGGCACTGGTCAGGTCACTGGCGTTGGCCTATGGTTCTGCCTGATGGAAGCGGCGCTGCCAGGTATGAGGTCGAACCCCTACTGTCCGAAGCGCTGCAGAGCATCAGTAGGCACGAGAGTGTATTGATATCGCAACATAGGAAGTTCTGCCCATCAGTGGACTGCGATTACTACCAGTCCCTTTTGTCGTGTTACCAGATGCCAGCCTACTTCTTCTGCTACTAACAAACAGACATTGATCTGTTCTCCTTTCTTCCTTCCTGCACTAACACCTTGCACTCTCTCTCGCTCTCTTCTGGTCTGCTCTATCAAATGGACATAGTTGCTTCTTTTCTTTCTTTCTTTCTTTCTTTTTTCTCTTCATCAATTAGCAACTCTCCCTCCCAACATCTCTCCTTAGTCCTTCCTCTGCAGACTCTATTAGGTGCTAATGCTTCAACTCGGCTCTCTTTCACCCCTTCTCTCATCTCTCTCTCTCCTTCCTTTCGTGCAGGACCTACCCCGAGAACTCTCTCTCTCTCTCTCTCTCTCTCTCTCTCTCTCTCTCTCTCTCCTCTTTTTTTCTTTCTTTTTTCCCCTCTCACTCACATAGCTTTCTTATTCTCTTTCCCACCTGTCAAAAGGGCGAGTACCATTGGTCAGTATTTTCCCACCTTGTGCCGAGGTTACCTCCCTTCTTATTTCATTGGACATGCAAAATCATCAAAGTCTTCCGAAACATCTGCCGGCCTTGCTGTCTGTGGTGGTCAATGGGTCATTGAATTAATTAACTTAGTTTCACCCCCCACTACACAATACCTCCCCCTTTCCTACTTTAACCAGGGCGACGTCTGACTTCACTGTGTGCACTGGTCTTGTAAATTAGCTGTATCAGTCTTGACCTAGACGCAGAGATCCGTTTGGCCAGACCTATTGAGAAGTTGGTCAAGCCACTCGGTCTGTCTGCAGGACGGTGCCGTCTCCGTGGAGGACTAAAAAGACAGCCTCCTGGCCGTGCCTAATTGGCTGGCGCGACACACGAAGTCGTCTGCCTGGAAACCAGGATGTGTGAGATTGGAACTTACGTCCAATTGCACTGGCTGGCGACTGGCCACGACTACAGCATTTTTTTTTTTCTTTGTCCGTGACAGACTTCTGCTGTTAAAATTCAAGACATGGACAACGGAATAGAATGGAGTGTTGGGTGTGTGTGTGTGTGGGGGGGGGGGGGGGGGGGGGGGGTGGGGGGGGGGGTTAGCGTGACGGCACCACAGTGCAGTAAAGTAAGAACTAGTCAGACATGAGAACGTGCGATGTCGTCTGTTACGGCTGTTTTCTAGAATAGTCACTGTATTTCTATAGTATTGCTTACCACAAGTTAAGATGCTTCCAAACCATGTTTCAATGAAACCTCAGAGTCTTCCCAAGATGCCTGCTCCACAGTCACACTGTCCCATATTATATAGCTGATGCTTGCTCGCCTTGATGTGGAAAATGATGATATGTCTGGATCGTTATTAAATTGTACAAAGATGTCATTTGAAGTCAGACGTGATATTTGTCTCTGTGATGCTTGTTTGGTATTATGTCTATATCGTTTTTGAATGACATGATAATGCCATTTGAAGTCAGGCGTGACGTTTTTTTTTTTTTTTTTCTGTGATGCAGGTTTCTCTTTATATGTCTATATCGTTTCTACATGACCTAAAGATGCCATTTGAAGTCAAACGTGACGTTTCGCTCGTGATGCAGAGTTGTCTTTATGTATCTGTATCGCTTCTAAATGACATAAAGATGCCATTTGAAGTCAGACGTGGCTTTCTCTTTGTGATGCAGGTTTGCTTCCAAGGACCGTGTGTAATGGCAGACACGGTCCTGATGTGTGTCAGAGCTTTTAACATCCAGACTACGACAAAGTGCTTCCTCAACCCCAGGCTGCCTCGTCCTTAGCTCTTAATCCCAAGCTCTTAGACCTAGACACATACACCCAGTTTCCTACAACCCAGACTTGTACAACTAA
>JADBJO010004511.1:80000-85000 GCA_016801955.1 Conus betulinus
TTTTCCTTTCATTCACCTGTAAACACACACACACACACACACACACACACACACACACACACACACACACCAACACAGGCAAACCCTCAGTGTATTTGAACCTGGATTTTCATAGCACGCATAACATACATATGAACGTAAAAACAGAGTCCATTACAATTTAGCTTAAAAAATATATATATATATGTGTTTACTATCTCTGTATGGTCGAACGAGTGTGAACTGGCCTGATCAGTTGCTACACGGAAATAATTACACTTATCTTACAATGTTCAGGCACTCTTTGGCAGCTGACGTCATTTAGGATATGACTGCTGCATCTAGGAGTCGTAATAGATGCGGCCGGGCTTCCTTACAGGGTACGGATAGCAAGCGTTTCCATTTTGCGCCTAATTTGTGGAGATACATAATTGTTCGTTCTTAGTTTCATTGTCGTTAATATTGTTTGTCCTACCGAAAGGACACATCAAAGGTCGAAAGGCGTTGCATTTCGTCTTATACTTTATTTGTGTGTTTCGTTCAACATACTTTCTTTCTTTCTTGCTGCATACGCAAGCTTATACTCCTGCGGATACTGCCTGCATAGACAGTTTTGAGTTTTGTGTGTGTATGACCGTTTTTTATCCCGCCATTAAGGCAGCCATACTCCATCTTCGGGGAAGGTGCATGCTATGTGTTATGTCATCCATACCAACGGCCAAACTGGCCTTCTCTTCCGAAAGTTGGTGATGGGATTTTACGTGTGTGCAAGATGTTATGCGTGCGGTTCACACACGGAACCTCGGTTTATAGTCTCATTCGAAGGACTGTGTGTGGGGAATGGAGTCAGAACCAATGTTAAATCCGAGGGAAAAATCCCCCTGTACCGAAATTCGAACCTGCAACCCCAGGATCATGCGTCCGGTGCTCTACCAACTGAGCTATTGCGGCCCCCGTTCAACATTTCAATTTTTCTTTTATGGATATCAGGGCCCAAACACGTCAATAGGTGGGGCTTCTTCTATAACGACTTGCTTTTGTCAAGCTCTCCTAAGAGCTTCCTCCTACCACCACTTATCAAAATGTTCCCGGCTCTTCGCACACAAAGACAAAAAATACATTTGAAAAGTCCATAACTGCTGCTAACCCATGCTGTCTTTGTTCCAGAACACTCCCCGGAGCTGTTTCAGTGGGTCAGTTTTTCAGACCATGTACTAGCCCTGCTGGGATACATTTTTTGAGAAGAAGATGGTGTTTCTCATAGCGGCAGATGAGTAAAGAATCCAGAAAATTGGGATCTGCAGATGGCAAGCAGTGTGCATGGGACAGAACTGGTCAGCGGCGGTGTGCATGATAGCGGATTTAGGCTGCCAAGAAGAACGAGGTTTCACGATTTTTTTTGCCCTTTCAGTTTGGATTGCCCCCAAATTCACTGTGGTTTCGGGTTTTCTTTTTTCTTTTTGCAGAAATCAAGGTTGTTTTTGTGTCTGAGGACCTCTCCAGCGCGTGCTGGGCCACAACATTCTAACAGCACGCGATGACAGGAACAAGGTAATGGCTCGCTTGATTGTGTGTCTTTGGATATTAGTGGATCTGGATGTTACTAGGGAATTCCATTCCCTAGGGCTGCATTCCACCACCTCTTCCCGTTCCCTTTCCTCCTTCTAAAGAGGATGACAGAAAAGAGCAGCTCCCTAGCGCAGTACTTTAAGAAGGTGAGAGAGCTGCTTGAACCGACCCCCCCCCCCCCCCCCCCCCCCCCCCCCCCCCTCCCCACCCAGCATACTTACAGGGACTACATTATAAAAAAAGGCTGTCTTCAAAGGAAATATTAGTTGTTTGCCTAATTTGTGTTTTTCTCTATATCCCTCTTATTTCTGAAAACGACAGCTGATTGTAAACTGAAAACACTTACCATGAAGTGATAATCAACATTTTGAAACGCTTTGTGTTGATAGTGTTCACACCCCATGTCTTTAGTACTTTTTTTTGTTGTTGTTGTTCAGTTTGCCAACGCTTTAGGTTCCGTGATTAGCCTCTCCATTTAAAGCAGCGTTGTCGTCATGAGGTCATAATGTAACATCGCTTGAAGTGACGTCACTGTCATTCCGACATTTTGCAGCGCCGAAATCAACTATACATAAAAGAACAAAACAAACGAGAGCAAACCAACCAACCAACCATTGGGTTTGTAGGGATTACAGAAGGATCCTAGCACCCTTCATCACAAAGTGTCCAGGGAATGCAGCGATGACATCATCGAGGACAATGACGTCATTTTCACATGGGTGGTGGTGGCGTCGTCACTGGTCAGGTTTTCACAGGGGACGCTACTAGTCCTGGTAAACGACATTGGTACACGCTCCCCCGGCTTAGCAACGATGGGTTCAGAGTCTGTGTCGTCACCGTCTGATGATGGTACGCCATCACCTACACTGACTTCAGCGTCAAGGGGGAACACTGTTAGTGACATATCATTGATGCCTGAACCAGCACATCTAAGTTCGTGCTGCGGTTGAATTCTGCTGTCGTTGGTGCAGCACCCTCGGCATCCACACGATGTACAACAGCCTTCAGTATCATCCTCGTCCGTTGCCATCATATACAATATACAAGGCAAAGACAAAGGACAAAGGAAAAAAAAACAGCAAGCAACAGCAAAAAGAAAAGCAACAACAGATTAGGAAATTACGTGCACGGAGTTCCTCAGACATGTGTGTAGGCCTGTATACGTGTTCTTTGAAATAAGAGGAACGACGTTCACAAATCCTTGTGGCAAAAATCTACGTCCACTGTCAAAACTCAACCACGCTTAGCATTTTTGTTTCTTTTGTTTTCTTTTGTTTGTTGCGTGCGTGCGTGCGTGCGTGCGTGCGTGCGTGCATGCGTGCGTGCGTGTGTGTGTGTGTGTGTGTGTGTGTGTGTGTGAACTTTCGGAACTTACGTCTGAAACGGAGACCAACTGAAATACCTCAAATCCCCTCAAGATATACACGGACATGCTCTGACGCCAAAACCCCATGTGCACAAGAAATACCGACACTATAGCTTAGAGGGTTAAATGGCAGGACTGCTCAATGCTTGGATGGTAAACAGACGAATGGGTGATTGTTCGTTTGTTGTTTAGCTTGCTTGCGTGTTAATTAGAATTGAAACAAAATGAGACTTGTTATGCATACTAAGCCGATATTGTCAGAATCCTTCTCGTTGTTCAGTATACGTCACATTAAACAAACACAACATTTCATAAAGCTGATATGATAAATACACTGTAAAAAAAAAAAAGGGAGCACTAATGCAAACAATAAACAGACAATGACAGCGATTAACCGTGATATTTCCGATGATAATTAATTAAAGCGTTGTTTGAATTATACGAAAGTAGGCGTCTGTGTTTACAAAATGTTCATCAACTAAGTTTTTTTTTCCTAAATGGGTACCCTTTTAATATTCACAGTCTAACCTCTAATATTTTAAAGAGATGTATGATAATGTCAGACTCGAAAAACAATTAAGAAAATAGTTTGCAGTCAACAATGTTCAGTAGCTATGAGCCTCTGAGAAAAGCAGGTGGACCTGCTACACTTGTGAAAGTGTACACGTTTTCAATCTATTAAAAGGCTAACGTTACACCAACAGATTATACAGTATATCCAGGTAGGTGTCCATGGCAATGGCGTACAAACATTTCACGTTTATAAACGCGATCTCCTAACCAACAACAACAGTTTCAGAAGCCTGGAAATACGACGTGGATATTCGCACTTTGCAGAAAACGTCTTCTTGTTATTCAACCTTTTAGTATTATCAAACTGGTTTTTTTTTTTTCTCCGAAGGAAAAGAAATCGTGTCACATCTCTTTTTTTTTTTCTGGGCTCGTTCTTGCAGAACTCAATACCGCGCCACTTCAGAACAGTGTGAAGGCGTTTCAAAATAAAAACAACCCCACCACTTCTTCTCGTATTGGGGAACAGTGTCACCGACATGCCCACCATTTCTCACCGACTGATGATACAGTAAAAACCTTCATCACCCCGTTAATACTATAGAAAACTCTCGGTCATCGGTGCATATAAAAGACACGTTAAGTGTTTCCGGCAGGATCAAATCAATGCTCACAGCAACGCGTGGACTCCAGCAGATAGACGGAATTGATTAACGCCCACAAGAACCACCGCGTCAAAAGACATATGATAAACACAACACATAATAAACACCGCGCTCAAAAGATGGAAACGTGCTGGGTTGAAGGCTTGTTTTCTTGACAACCTCTAATTATAAAGCAGTGTGAAGTTATCAAACAATTGAAAAAAAAAACAAACAAAAAAAAAACAGTAAGTTGTTACAGCAGAGAAAACAACATCCCTGACATAACAACACAGCGTTTCTTACACCGGAATGACACGATGTTCCTTGCATCATCACAACGGGGGAAGTATCTGGACATCACTTTTGTTGTTCTGGTGAAAACAAGCCTTTGTCCTGGAATGAAGCACATAGCCGACCTACGATCAAACTTCGCACAGGGAAGCTGGCTGCTAACCCACAGCAATGTTCATCAGTACGCTTGTCTGGCATCGTTTCCAATGTGTTATTACCCCAAATGGACGCATTGAAATAACGCACATCTGGCTTTACAAAACGAAAGAAAAAAAAGAATGAATGAATTTGAAACACACGTCGTCGTCGTCGTCGTCGTCGTCGTTGTTGTTGTTATTGTTTTTGTTGTTGTTGTTGTTGTTGTTCTTGTTGTTGTTGCTGTTTTCTTTCACAAAACGTTTGTGGCCTTTTCACGTTCATGCGACTCCTCAGCGTCAGTTCTTGTTTGTCTGATCAGTCTTCACACAGGGATCGGTCAGTGAACTTGTTAGCTGTGGCTGCAACAGAAGTTATATCTGTAAATGATAAGTTTCGCACAAACAGTGGATCAGACCGTCCAGCTGTGTTGCACCGCTTGGCAAACATTCACACTCAGTCTAATCCGCTTTACTGGCGGAGTCTAGAGTTGCAACTGACGGTCC
>JADBJO010004511.1:92500-165000 GCA_016801955.1 Conus betulinus
AGTTCTTTGATCACTCGATCACTCTGATTTCATAGACCATACGTTGTTAGGATAAGAATACCTGCCAGTCTCACCAAAATACTGTATGCACCAGCCGCCGTGGCGAAGTGGTTAGCGTCGCGGACTCCCGGCTGGGAGGTCGTGGGTTCGAATCCCATGAGTTATGTGGATTTTTCTGCCCCGACAGGCTCCTACCCAGAGTTGAGTTTGCTGCCGACTCAGTTGGGAAGACTGGGACCACACAGTCGAGTTTCATCCACTTAATGGATGCGTTTCTGAGAGTGTTGCTCAAATTTCCTGACCAACACTGCAGGTGTCTGTATCTCTCGGGCCTGGTTGACGCCAGGACATATTATGAAAGGAAGCGTAGAATACAGCCCTGTCATGTAGTCTCAGACCAAAATGGAAACCCGTAGCATCATCTTAATCATCCTCATTCTCATCGATTAGCATAAAAAAAAGTCTCAAATTCTGTTACCCTTCATGCCCTGCTCTCATGGTGACCTCAATTTCGATGTCCTCTCGACGTCTTTGGCCTTGGTTTGGTTCCCTTGGGGTCACCGGTATCGGCGAGTCCATGGGGGCAGTCGTTGGACGGACGTGGTGGCGCCCTCCGGAAGGAGAGCTCACTCACGCTGGTTCCGCGACTGAGCAATTATTTTCGTCAGTATGGGGCCTAGTAGGTGGTGTCTTACTTATGTTAGATCAGAACAGGCGCCACTGAACACCACCGAAGTGACTCGGCAGCAGTGCAGTGTCTCCTCCGGTGGGCTGCCTCTTGATGACTTGACATTGACTGCTCCCTGTGGATTGCCAGTGCCGGGGCTGCGGCGGGGCTGACCGGGCTGTGGCTGTGGACGGGGGTGTCAGAATGAGCGGCGTGGCTGCACTGCCTCTGAGGTGGCGCAGAGGCTGGGACAGCAAAAAAAAAAAAAAAAAAAAAAATACTGTATGCATGGATGGGAACATTTAGAAAACGCTTCAAATCAAAACTATACTTTTTTTTTTTTTTTTTTTTTTTTTTTTTACATTTTCGTATTGTTTGAAACAACTCATACCTCAGCACCATAAGTAAGCATAGGTGCTATTTGGGTTTCAAACATTGTCCAAGATTAGCTTTCACAATGACCTTAGGATTTCCATAACAACCTTTTTTTTTTTTTCTTTTTGCAACATGACTCATTCCAAGCATGGTACAATAAGTGTTCCGTGCTTTCCGTTTCAGGATGATCATACAGCTAGTTCGTTGATGAAGACGGAAAACACTAGTGGGCTCTGAAGACATCCCTGCATTACGCCACACGGACAATCCAAAAATGCCGTGTATTTACTCTTATCTCGAACACATGCCAAAACATCAAATGGCATCAAATGGAGATACAACACAGTCCATATTATTTGGTGTTCTCACCACCAAAGGTTAAACAAAATCGATCAGAACTCCAAAGTCGCCGTTAAAGGGGAGAAAAGTGAAACAAAAAATAAAGTGTCGTAAAGAAAAAAAAGTCACTGAAAATCTAAAAATCATTATATATAAACAATATCAAATGTAGGGGAAAATCTTTGAGCCCTATGCTTGAGGATCCAGTTTGGTATGCGAGCGAGGAAACACACACACACACACACACACACACACACACACACACACACACACACACACCTTCTTCTTTATGAGGGGTATAGCTTTTTTTTTAATAAAGTAACCGTATCCTCTCTCTCTCTCTCTCTCTCTTCTCTCTCTGTGTGTGTGTGTGTGTGTGTGTGTGTGTGTGTGTGTGTGTGTGTGTGTGTGTGTGTGTGTGTGTGCGTCTCTCTCTAACTCTGTGTGTGTGTGTGTGTGTGTGTGTGTGTGTGTGTGTGTGTGTGTGTGTGTGTGTGTCTTGAAATACTTTTTGTCTATAGCTTGCTCCAAACTTGTGTCGATATCCGACTGGTGGATTTCTGGGCCCCTGCTGTTGCGCACCGACGGATCGGGGGGCGAGCACCGAAGCGTATCCTGTATGGGCGTGGATGTGTATGTGCGTGCGCGCGTGTGTGTGCGTGCATGCGTGTGTTTATGAGAGTGAATGCATGTGTGTACGAGTGCTCGAATATGAGTGTGTGTGTGTGTGTGTGTGTGTGTGTGTGTGTGTGTGTGTGTGTGTGTGGGCGTGTGTAAGTCTGTGTGTGAGTGTGCAAGTTTGAGTGTATGTGAGGGTATGGGTGTGTTCGTATTGAGATGCGTGTATTTGTGTATTTATGTAAGTGGGTACTTTTGTGTGTGTGCGCGCGGGCACGCGCGTCCGTATGTGTATGTGTATGTGCGTGAGTACGCACGCGCGCATGTGTGTGCGCTTGTGTGTGTATGTGTGCGCGCGTATTTTGGTGTGTTAATTATGCTTCTTTGCTTTGAATGAAAAACGTTGGTATTCTGTTCATAATGTTTTCTTTAATGTCAGTACAACTTTGAGTTAATCTGACAATAAATTGGTTTCAGTCAGTCAGTCAGTGTGTGTGTGTGTGTGTGTGTGTGTCTTGAAGCTTCTTGTTAATGTCATTCTGTCTACATCTTGTATTCAGGGCAGCATGGATTCGGTAATACTTTTTGGTAGATAGAAATGTAAGCAGTTAGTGGGTAAAGTAGATAGCAGTTGTATCTAACGCACTGTTTGACCTTGTTTGTTTGAGCATTCTTATCAATCAAATCACCTGAAAGCGAAAAAAAAAAATGCTGTGCGTATATTTGATTACGAAATAGTGTAATGTGCACGATCGAAATCAGACACAGTCAGCTGTGTATCTAATAGTTGATTATATCAGCATGACATTGCATCCACGTGAGAAGTTCAGCTTCATTCGATTGTCTCCGCTTTTTAGCCAATGAATTAAATGTGTAGATGTAAGGATTCACTGCTGAATTTAACGGTAAAACGAAAACAGCTAGGGCTACATTCAGTTCTCCAGGAATTGGAATGCCAGCCAGTGCTAAGATTCCACATATTCCAATAGGAAACCAGCACATGAAGTCTGTTACTGCAATAGTGACCAAGCGGCGAGCGACAGTTATGTCTCGTGACATGTTTGTTGTGTTTGATTGGAAGGCATTAGCTTGCACGGACCAATAGATGAGGGCCTGGCCAACAGAAATGAACAGAAACAGAACAAAATTAAGACCAATCATTACACTGAAGGAGTACGCTTTCCCTTTAAACTCCAGTCTTGTCACTGGGAGTGGGATACATGTACCAGTCTGGCTATAAAACTCCCAGTGTGACGTCACTGGAAGTAACGGTAAAAAAGCAAAACACCAGCCGAATACCCATGCTAAGACACAAGCCACTGATGCTGACATTCTTTCAAATCTCAATGTGCTGAATGGAAATGAAGAACAATGAAACGGTCCAGTGTGATAAGCCAAATGACCAGTGCTGACACCTCACTGGACACCAAAGACAGGACACCTGCCATTTTACAGGTCACACTCTTCTTCCATGCTTCATCGTAATGCAGATATCGTCCACGGAAACTTTCATCAGCCGCCCCAATAACAGCGACATACACGCCCATTGAAAAGTCCGCCATGGTAAGGTTGATAACAAAGACACTGAAGCCACTGGTAGAAGCCATGGTCCTTGCAAAGAAACGTGCCCCAAAACAGAAGAGATTACCCGTCAATGACAGGCAAGCTATCAGCCACATAAACCCACGGTACGTCCACGAGTGCAACAAATCTTCACACGACACAATTCTCATTGTGTGGGGCATAGCATGAGGACTCATCAAAGTTATCAGGGAGTATTTCACTGCAGCAGAGCTTGTAATTTGCTGCAAATATCATTTGTAGATAATTCAGACCTTTGAATATGTCCAGTGGGAATGTTTTCACCGGGCTGCATTCCAAGTTCAGTTCCGTCAAGTGCTGAATAGATCGAAAACCTCCTGAGCTGATAGCATGGATTGATGTGTAATTGATAAACAATTTCTTTAATCGAAGAAACTTTGACAAGACTTCAGTTTCCAGTTCTGTCAGAGATGTACATGACAAGTCCATTATTGTCAGAGTGTTATGCTGGACAGCAGATGACAAATCGGCAGAGAGTGAAGTGAGTGGATTGCTGGATAAGGATAAGACTTGAAGGCTTTTAAGCCAAGAAAATACGTGACATTAATGTGCTGGAATCTGTTACCGCTGAGATCAAGAAACCTTAAATTCAGCAGATTTAGTTCTGGCACAAGGGTTAGATAACATTGAGTAAGAATCAAATGAATAAGGTTTGCCTGATTATTTACAGCAGTTAGCGTCATGCCAGAACCTGATGCATCCAGGAAACGGATCTGGGGAAAATGTGTGTGAGAGAAAAGGGCTGAAAACACAGAAATGTGAGATCTTCACACACACAGCTGGTTGGACAAACTGCATTACACAATAATTCGTCATCATGCATTGGACAGTGAGGCCAGCCATCACACAGATGGTCACTGTGTACACAGATAGTGGACACCCTGCACCTGAAAAAACCCTGGACAAGTCAGATCCTCACACCCTTGTTCGTCTTGATGGTCAGCACAGTCATAAATCTGACTGCACCGTGTGTAGACAGGGAGAATTATTGAACTCTCCAGGACAGCGGTAATGGCTGTCAGGGCAGGGTTCAGTGGAGTTCATAGTGTCTGAGGTTAACTTATTCATGCCATCAAAGTTGATAAAAGTAGGGGGAGGGATACATGTGAATTGTAACCTGAGGTTCCGAAACATACTACAAGTTCTTTCATCTGATTCATCTTGACAATGGGAAGTACAGTCGCATATATTCTTATAAGACACACATTGGCCATTGAAACAGGTAAATTCTCTGACACAAACAGGATAGGTACAGAAGGATTCATCACTCTTATCCCGACAGTCAACGATGAAATCACAAACCAGGGCGTATGACAGTGTGGTCAATTTAAAATTGCACGTGAACGTTGGGTATGAATTGGCATAGTAGTCCATTGGGTAACTTTTATTGTGATATGACAGCTGGTTAGAAAAACCGCAATCTGTGGGTTCTTCTCCACACACCATGTATTTGTTAGATCCACACAACAGAAAAGTGTGAGTCACATGTTCACCAAAGCACTTTGTAATAGAGTTCTGTCCTGTGGTCCAAAGGTGGGAACTATTCAGCTGAATGTTTTCCAGATAAGTGGAGTCGTTCGCCTTCTTCTTTGGCCTGAATTCACAGACTAGGCCATAAACATGCACGTCTATTTTCTTGTTGAAACAGTTATGAATTGTGAGTTCTGATCCCGTCTTGGTTGAGTAGCATTTTTCTTTGTTAGTCTGTATCTTATGGAAGGGTCGATGTCAAAATGATTGAAAAAGACAGAACGTTCATTCATTAATAATTCATGTCTATACATAGAAGGCGATGACATATCGTTAGAATAAAACCCAGCCCAAAGCGTTTGCAACCTAAACTTGTGTATTTTTGTTAAATTCTTAAGTGCACCAAACCAGTCACACACACCAAATGGAAAACTTAACTCGCCTCCCAGAGAATCACAATGCATACCAAAGAATGTCGGTAGATTCGGTACATCAGGTAACAGCACATCGTTCAGATCCCTGTCAAATTTGTAGCACCTGCTATGAAATGACACTAGACCCTGACATTCAGGACTGCTAAACAGGCAGTTTTCTGTTTCATCCCGTCCATCTTCACACTCAGTGTGATGGTTGCAGGCCAAATGGCTATGGAGACTGTAATAATCATTCACAGAACAGTTCCACAAACCACTGGATAATTTCAGTGGTGTTCCTTTTCACCAAGGAAAGAGAAAAATAACTGAAAACAATTTGATTTTGCCTCCATACACGAACGTTTGAAAACCCATATCACGAATCTCGTGGTATGGAGCAGAAAGGCAAAATCAGAAACAAAATCTGCCCTGTCTGTCCCACACTTCCATTTGTAGTTCTCTGAATTTGCCGGTAAATTCATCATAATGCATGTCATAATAGAGCAGCTTGATATCGACCAAATATGGCACCAGATCTTTGTAACTGACTATCACACTTTTTCCTTCTGGGACAATTACTATCCTTTCCAAATAGCCATCATCAAACTGACTGATATTTGCTCCTGCTGTGATGTAACCGATGATGGCGACGTCATCACCAGTACCATATACTCTGATTCGTGGAGTTCTGTAAAAGAAAACGGGTATGACATACAAGTAAATAAAACAAACTAACAAACAAACCAGCACTGTTCCATCAGTACACAGAAAGGCGAAGCTGGAGTGGACCTGCGTGTGAAAACAGGATAGTACTTCAGGTGACCGTACCCCCCCCCCCCCCCCCCCCCTCCCCCGATCCCGGCGAAGGGGGGGGGGGGGGGGGGGTATTTGCTATTGTGTTTTTCTGAAAGTTTAGGCCATATGCCATCATCAAAGGATGTCAACAAAGATTGGTTGGAGCTCTTGGGAGAAAAAAAAAAAGGTCTGGAAGAAATCACCTGTTTCCTACTCTAAAAAAGGGGGGTAGGGGTGAAAAACATGCTATTATTCATAGTATAATGCCTTAAAAATCAAATACAAGTTGTTTGTAAAGTGCGCTAATGCTTGCTCTACATTTGCATACCGCATTTGACGTGTTTGAAGCACAACTGTAGTAGTAGCATCCAAATAAACATAACACATGCGTTAATTTGTCTTTTTTTATGCATTTAGCGCACCAACCTATTACTCTTAAATTGTTTTTTTTTAATGGATACAGTTGAACAGAAAATGTTAACCTGTTTCAAAATGGTGTCAAAAAAATGGTTGAGTAGAGTTTTGGCCAACCTGGGATTACATTACCAAGGGATCTGTCTCAACACAAGCGAGTGATGACTGAGTGTCGCAGTATGCGCCCATCCACCAGTAAGAAGATTGCACCTCTACACAGAACTGTTGACAACAGATTCTTCAGTGTCAAACAGTTCCTTTTGAACAGCATCACAAAGGTTCACAGTTCATCACAAAGGTTCACAAGTTCAAAGTCGCCGTTCTCCTCTTCAGAAGTTGGCTGGTCACAGAGGATATCAACAAGTTCACATGGAAGTATATCCTCCTAAACCAGTCGATCTGCAAACCACTGTCTTCCAGCCTCTGCCTGATGGCCCATCAATGGGTGGTTGAGCACAATGGGCATGCTTCCAAACCTCCACCTTAGAAACAGAAGAAAAACGGGTAAAGGTTATAAAAATTCGTAGCCGTTTTTTATGGCCTTGAAAATGACTAACTTAGGCTTTGGTCTCAGGACTCGGTCCTATTTATGTTCAAAATGTCACACTCAGGCTGTTGTGTTACCCCTGGACAGGTCAAACAGCATTTGTTTAACTATAGTTATCAACAAGAATACTACTGTAGGTCTCCGATGGTTGTAGCTGACCATGGATAGAGTATGGCCAACCTAAGATTTAGCTATCTGACTTGGCTGTCTGCTCAGCCCAAGCAGTGTCACCTGTGGCTGTAGAGTTTGATGCGCGAATGGCAGTCTCTGTCACAGCTGTCACATCTGCATGTTGACAGTGGTTTGTTTCCTGCCATCCCATTTCTGCATGTTCGCTTTTCTCTGCTGCTGCAGCTGTCAGTATATCTCCACTAACCTGCACAACAGCATGAGGTCTGGAGGAATGACGGCATTCCTCCAGATCTTATCCAACACACTGCAAGACTACCCTGCAACAGCAATAACTGTCATGTTAAAAACAGTAAGATAAAATACCTGGTAGTTGACTCGCTCTGTGTGCATCCGCAGGGAGACTGACAGGGAGGGGTAGAAGGCTCAGGTCAGTTCCGTTGTAGCTGGCCAGCACTGCATGTCCCCGACTGGAGTCAACTTTTTTCTGAGAAGGTCAAAGCAGACCTGGTTGATGTTCTTGCTTTTGGGTCTGCCATACACACAACAGACATAGTGTTCAAGGTTATCCACTGAATCAGAAAACAGTTGTGGGCTTCCCAGTGCTCGGAAGGCATCATGAAGGAACGGGTTCTTTGTGAACGCATTGAATGCCCTGACCTTCCCTTTGCTCACAAAAGAACTGGTGGAGTCACAGCCGGAAAAAAGCATGTAGGCCAAGGAGTGCTTCACAGTATTCCGGGATGGAAAGCGATTCATTTCGCAGTCGAAGTTGGCTGCAGAGGTTTCATCGCGACTAGCGTAGCGTCAGGAAGTGGATGAGAGTGGCTGGACTTGGTCCGAAAAGGGAATGCCATGACAAAAGCCCTTCAGGAGACTGTTGAGAAAGCAAGTCATTGGATCTGGCTGAATAGAGAGGACACAAGCTGGTGCGAGTCCTGACGGTTGACAGAAAAGGCATACAGTCAAACTGGCAAGGAGACCTCACATCGGTGAGAGGGGGCTCGTGTGCGTCATTATAGCTGTCGAGAGGAAGAGCCTGAGAGAGAGAGAGAGAGAGAGAGAGAGAGAGAGAGAGAGAGAGAGAGAGAGAGAGAGAGAGAGAGAGAGAGAGAGAGAGAGAGAGAGAGAGAGAGAGAGAGAAGACAAGACAAGACAAAATTCTTTATTTACGAGGATAATAGATAAGCACTGACGTACTTTTTTACATCCAGCACTGACGTACTTTTTTTACATCCAGACGTACTGGCGTACTTTTTTTGACATCCAGTCTGAGAGAGAGAGAGAGGCGCGGGGGGGGGGGGGGGGGGGGGGGGGGGGAGAGAACTAGAGAGTGAAAGGCCAAAAGGCAACCGTACTGGTGGGATGGGCTCTGTGTGTGTGTGTGTGTGTGTGTGTGTGTGTGTGTGTGTGTGTGTGTGTGTGTGTGTGCGCGCTCGCGCGCGCGCGTCCGCTCACCTGATAATGAACTGGTTTCAGGTTCAGGTTCAGGTTCAGGTTCAAAATAGGGACAAAATCTTAACAGATTCATTAAGCCTCACAGCTTATAATTTGTCCCATCATTCAATGAAAAATAAGTTCACATCAAGGTCATAAGCATGCTCAAGATATTTAGACATCATAGTCAAACAATACATCTATTAACATGATTCCTTTGTCTATAAGATTTTTGAAAGCATTTAAATTAGGGGCACATTTAATATTTGGTGCAAGTTGATTCCAATAAGGTGCAACTCGATTACTAAAAGTGAATTTTCTTCTGTTAGTACGGCTAAACTCAATGTGAATTTTATCGGTAGGGTTTTCTTGTTTTGTCGAAGTTAGATAAAGTAAAAAATTTAGTAGGGTCAATATCATCAACATGATTAAACAATTTGTAGGCTTGAATCAGGTCACCCCGTAATCGTCGAGCTTTCAAAGATGGTAATTTCAACTTTTCCAATCTATCTTGATATGGTAGTCTTTCAATTCCTTTATCAATTTAGTAGCTCTCCTCTGTACTTTTTCTATCGCGGAAGACTGTCTTTTCAAATATGGATACCAAACAATATTTCCATACTCAAGGATCGGCCTGACTAAGGCTTTGTATAATTTAAGAAAAGTATCTTTATTTAGAAAATCAAAAGAACGCCGTATGATTCCGATCACTTTATTTGCCTTATTTACAACATTGTACACATGATTATCAAAAAGTAAATTTTTATCAAAAATGACCCCCAAGTCTTTTTCTTCTTCTTAACATTTTGGTTATATTAACTGTCTGAGCACCTTTAATAACATAGTCATGCTCGGGATTCTTTTTGCCAATATGCAGTACTTTGCATTTTGAAGCATTAAAAGACAAGTTCCATGTCTCTGACCATCTTTCCAAAGTATCAATATCCATTTGTAACAGTTCATGATTATCTGAAGTACATTTATTATAAATTTTAGTATCATCAGCAAAAATCTTACAGAAACTGTGTAATGATTGAGGTAAATCATTTATAAAAGTTGTGAATAATATAGGGCCAAGAATACTACCTTGCGGAATTCCACTCTTCACCAATGTTTTGCTAGAATAGGTGGCCCCAACTTTACTCGCTGAGTTCTATTCTTTAAAAAATCCTTGATTGATCCAATTTAATACATGGCCTGAAATTCCATAAGAACCTAATTTATTAGTAATCTTTCATGTGGCACTGTATCAAAAGCCTTACGAAAGTCAAAATATATATTACATCATGGATTTTCCTTTGTCAATCATCTGAGTCAAGTCTTCCATGACCTCCAATAATTGAGTAATAGGCCTACATGATCGATGTTGTCGAAACCCATGCTGACTCTGGACGTAAAGGTTGTTTTGTCTCCATATAATCAACTATAACGTCACGAATGACTGACTCCAAGACTTTACCTGTTTACACTTGTTAAGCTGACTGGTCTGTAATTACCTGGGTCTGTTCTAGTACCTTTTTTAAATATAGCTGTCACATCAGCTGTTTTCCAGTCGGATGGAACAGATGCATCTTCAATCGATTTATTAAATGACACACATAAAGGTAAAGATAATTCATTACTCAATTCTTTTAATAATTTAGACGGAATTTTATCAGGCCCTTGTGCTTTATATGGATTCAGTGCACTAAGTTTTTGTTGTACAGCTGCAGGAGTAATTATTATATCCGATAAAGTAATTCCATTAGACATTGATGCAAAATCTAATTTAGGAAGATTACTCGTGTCCTCTTCTGTAAAAACACTGGAGAAAAAATATTTAATGTATTTGCTTTATCTACATCCGATACAGCCGTGTCTCCATTTGGCATTTTTAATAAACTTATGGTTGGTTTGCATTTCATTTTAGATTGTACATACTTCCAAAATATTTTCGGATTTTCTTTACATTGATCTGCAATGTTTTTTTCATATTCCTTTTTTGCCTTATTAATTGATTTGTTACATTTATTTCTCATAGTCACATATTTTAAATAATCTTTACCACCTTTGGTGTTTAAAAATCTTTTAAACAGCTTATATTTCTTTTCTTTTTTTTTTTTATTATTCTCATAGCTGATTTGTTCATCCACATGGGAGTTACCTTAATATGTTTTCTATTTTTCACTTTTGGAATATTTCTCTCCATAGTAGCATGGATTTTATCTTTAATAATTTCCCAACACTCATTAACATTTAAATCATGCAATATAGTCCAGTCAATGTTACCTAATTCTGATCTCATTTGATGAAAGTTACCCTTTTTAAAGTCAAATCTCATCTCAAACTCTTCTTTTATTTTTCCACTTGTTATATATAAATCAAACGAGAGCACTTCATGATCACTTTTACCAGTGGACTTAAATGTTCGATATCTGAAATAATCATATCATTGTTAACAATATAATTAATCAACAATATTTGATCTTTGACCAATTCTATGACGTGTAGGATCCTTTACCATTTGATGTAAATATGAGTCATGTAAGCATTCTATAAACTCATTATCTTTTGTACCAGACCACTTACCCTTCCAATCAATAGAAGGAAAATTAAAGTCACCCATTATACATACTATATCAAAAGCTAACATTTTATCAGATTTCATAAGTTCAAAAAGAAGTTGTTTGTTTAAATCAGTAGAATTAGGGCTTTTATATATATATACAACCAACTGAAATTTTCAAACCATCATTGCTCAAGAAATGGGCCCATACACTTCTTCAAAATTTGAATTGTTTAATTCTGAACATGCCTGTGCATTCAGATCCTCAGATATATAGAGTGCAGTTCCTAATTTAGGATTATTATTTACAAAAAGATCAAAACCAGGCATATCATAGTCATAGTTATTGAAATCCTTTTGATTTTTTTGAAAATATCTCAGTGACAGCAACAATAGCACATTTTTTTTCACTAACAAGGGCCATAAGTTCATATTTTTCATTGAACAAACCATCTGCATTTGTGTATATCTTACAAGATGGAATACTGGACTTAACTGAAAACATGTTAAATCTATTACATCTCTCTTCTTCTTTTGATCTGAATCCTGTTGTCAATTCTCCCCCTGGCCACTCTGGCCAGAACAGGGAGATTTCCTCCACTGGACGATCTGACCGTTTCGTATGATCAGGTCAGTTTCACCGTTATCTAATAATCTCTGGCGTTCTGCTCTTAATTCCCTGTAATGCTTTCTTCCTGGGGGGGGGGGGGGGGGGGGGGGGGGGGGGGTATAATCTGGATTGATGTAAACTCTTTTTGAGCTATCTGAAATTCCTGTGTTCAGTTTACGAGCATTGCCAAGAATCCGTTTTTTCACTTCAATTGATTTGACTTTGACGCTCAGAAGTCTTGGTTTGTTTCCTCCTCCAACAGGACTTAATCTCACAGGCTCATCGATACTTTGATCCTCTAAATCCGGACAAATTTTCTTGACCAGAGAATTTACTTTTTGTAAGTCATCTTTTTTTCTTTCATCACCTCCTGTTTTGTCACTTTCTGTTAGACCGACAACTATCAGATTCAGTTCCCTCTTTTCTTTTTCAAGTTTTTCATCCAGGGCTCCTACCACCTTCCTCTCCACAACTTCCTCAATCTTCTTCTCCAAAGTATCCCCTGTGTACCCTGTTTCCAGTCTAGCTATCCGCTCTCTCCATTGCTCTGTTCATGGAGAGCACAAGTCCAATTTGCCTCAATTGGTCCCTTTTTTTCACCCTCCCCTGACATACGTGGCTTGCACACCCACTGAATGGCTGTATTGCCTTCACTCAGAAAAGCATACTCTCTTTGGGTGAGTTCGGCACACTCCCTGTGCGACCATTGCCGACAATCGTGGCACTCCACCCATCTTCCCCATCCTCAACTGCAACATTGCAGTGTAGACACAATTGAAATTTAGACCTGCTCGTGTCTACATCCTTCAATCTTTTGTCTAGTTTGTCTTTTCCTCTACTGGTTCCAGTGCTGTTTTTTCTACCACCGGCAGCACTAGTAGCAGACTGCCGCCTTGACTGTCCTGTCCCTCTAAAATGGTTTGACATATCGATTCATGCACTAAATACCACTAAATGACTTACCTGCACACAAATGAAGTAGAAGTAAGGGGTAACACAACGAAGTTGAAGATGTGAGTTGGTTAGAAAAACGAAAGTGCTGCCATGATGTTCAGCCGGTGCTTTTGTTCAATATTCGTCTGAAACTTAAATTTTGTTTATTTCTGTTTTCGTTTTAGTCACACTGGTGTGCATTATTTTAAATGCTATTATCATCGTTTCTGTCAACCCGAAAGCGTCCATGCAATTTATTCCGATAGATTCCAGTAAAGCAGCTTTGTAACGGAAGCTTTGGTACGCCATTTTGTTAGAGGTTTGCCGCTGGTAAGAAGAATTCCTGTAATATTAATTAACACAGTCCACTGTCTTTTTCTTTTTCTTTTTTTTTTTTTTTTTTTCTTTTTTTTTCTTCCCTCGACTTGCGTTGACTCTAGTCAAATATGCGGTTATTTCAAAAGAAGAAGAGTAGCCGAAGCTCTACGTATGTGTTAAAGTAATGATGGGGAAACAAAGAAATGGATGTTTACTGTCCACCTAATTCTTCCGTAGAGCGACCACAATCAACATTCTGATTCTTTTGTCAAAATTTTTGCGCACTGACAGACTCTGGCCCAGGAACTTGGAGCGTAAGTTGTAACGGACTTGCCGAAATGCAGAAACAGTACTGGTGCACATACGCACTCGGCAAATCAAGTAACATTGGAAAAACAAGTTTGCTTCTGGACTTGTTTCAGTAATGACAGTTTTTCGATCACCCCCAAGCCATGGGTAAAAGTGGGGACATGAACAACGCAGATCTTCTTCCGTTAGTTACCACAATCAAGTGTTTGACTACTGTTGTTATGTTTGGGGGTGAAGAAGACGAAGAAAGAAAAAAAAAAAGATCATTGAAGAGAGAAGAGCCTTTATTATTAAACTTACCTTCTTCAAAGGCAGAGCTAAACTATCCCAATGAAACAACTAGTATTTAATCAAAGTAGCACTAGGAGTGGCGGTCAGTCTTATGCCATACCTCCATCAGATATTGACAGCCATTTACATTCGTTTTATCCTAGTTCAATAAGGCTGTGGAACTCACTGCCGGGTGCCATCAAGATTGTTACAAATGCAGTCTCTTTTAAAAATCAAATTGCTAAGATGATCTTGAGATCAGCATATTGATTTCTGTTTTAACTTCCCCATATATTTTATGGTTACCGAGGCCTTAACCTGGCCATTGCCTTTAACCTTTTAAATATCATGTGCGACCCCTTTTTGCCAAATTTTGCTCCAGGGGTGAACAGGCCGAGTCGCATTCTCTTTTTCTTTAACGTGCATGCTGGTGACCTACTCATTTTTGAGTGCACCAGCTTTTAAGGAAAAAAAGAAGAAGAAGAAGAAAGAAAGAAGAACGAGTTTAGAGTACAGCATACTATACTCATTTCTTGTGAACAGTTTACAAAAGAGCATTAATATCAGTGCTGAGTTCATTTCTCCAGCCAATACAGAAGAATAGGAAATGTTATCGATTAAAATTTGTCACCTTTTCAGGCACAGGTACAGACATTCAATATGGCAGACAGTGATGATGACTATGACAGAAGAAAAGGTCGTGACAAATTCCGACGAGAACGCAACGACTATGACAGAAGAGATGAGCGGCGCAGAGATACGTGGGAAGACCGGTACGTATTTTTACTATCATTATCTCCTGCAGTCTTTTGTACTAGTTCTCACCAAGACTTTGTATCCATTTCTTTTTCTGAGGAAATTTTTTTATGTTTGAAATGAAAGGAAAAAGAATTTAAGCTTTGGGTATTTTCACTCTCTACTGATTAGATGAAATGAAAGGCCTTGATATCCCTAATGTAATATTTTGTGGGATGATGAAAGGGAGGGGGTAGGTGAGTTATAATTCTGAAGAAAAGAATGAAGCTTTATTTTAATTTGCGAAGCTTGTTGGCAGCTAGATATCAGCAATTCCCATCAGCTAAGCTTGGTAAAAGGGTCTCAGCTACTGGTAGTAAAAAAAGAATCGAGTGTTATGATTGTAACTGTAAGGAATAGGAAGATTTTTCTCTTACATATTGTTTCCTATCATTTTCTTTCTGTCTCCCTTATTTTCATTTCTTCATCTTGTTTTCTTAAAAGTTTTGCAGTTGACTGCCATAGACGAGTAGAATGCTGGTGATGGTGAAAAGGAACGATTCTAAGCATGAGACAAGGCACTTTGACAGATTTGGCCAAGTTCTAGATTAGCTTCAAGATATGAGGAGATGTCCTGTTTTAGAACCCCTCTTACCCTTTTCCCTGCCTTTAAGTCTCTCTTTCAAGAAGACAGAAGAGTCTCCATCAAGTTGAGAATTTTCTCCTCTGAAAAAGGAAACGCTTTGTAAAATAGGATTCATTCATTTTTTGTTTGCCTCTGAGGCTTTTGAGTTGGAACCAGTATGGTGAATGCTTATGCTGATATCTGTCTGTGCTGTGTCCCATGATGTTATATAGCAGAATGGAGTTATGTGGTGGTGGAGCATTATTCATTTTATTGTAATTTGTATAATTGGGTTTCTTAAAAAAAACTGTTTAGCCAGTATGGACCTTCAGATTATACCAAAGGTACCTGAGCTTTCTCAGCAGAGGATCCCCAAGGACCCTTGGTTTTAAATGCTATCAAAAACACTGTTGTTTACGTAAAAAAATGTTGTTTTTGCTGTACACAGAAAAACTTTGACAGTTGATAGGACCTGAAACTAAAACTACAACATTTGCTTGGACCTAAAGCTAAGTATAAGATTCTACTGCATCCATTAAATGGTAGAAAGAACAATGGGAGAATTTTGTTAAGACATCTGGGACAATACTAATAGTGCGGTTGACAGGAACAGCTGCCATGTCATCACATAAAAGAGTAAAAAGGAGCTTTTGTAAATTTATTAGGTAAATTTTGTAAGTACTCAGAGGACAATTTTTTAAGAGCCTGTCTTAAATTGAAAGTTTTTTTTTAGTTTAAGGAGAGGCTTTTGTTTGGGCTTGATGTTTAGCCACTGATTGGAGAGCTAGTACAGAAAGTCTGCTTGTTGTTTTCTGATAGGTAATGATTGTGATGTTTGTGCTTACAGTCTCAGACTGTTAACTTCATTGCATCAGTCAGTTGCCTGTGCCTCTGGTAAATATATTTTATTTAAAAGAAATCACACTACGAGATAGAAAAAAATTGCAGCAGATCATGACCACAAAGGGAATTGGATGCACACACTATGGACACTCTCCTTAATAATATATGTATTAATACCTTACTCTGCAGGACTAATTAATGATAGTATATTATGCTGGTTACTTGTGACAGCCCCCGATTCCTTTCCCCATTCTCTCTTATTTTGAAGTTAGGAAACCAGTTTAATGTTCGCTCTGGACGTAAGTGTGGTTTGGAGAAGCTGATACTGGCTGGATCACTGGTTTTTTGCTCTGTTTACACACTAACACAGTGGAGCCTCCTTCTTGCCCCTCTGTACAACAACTCCATCATCTCAGTGACTGCAGGTTCTGTTGCAGATCATTTCTCTTTACTTTGTGATAGTATTTTCACTATTTCAAAACTCCTTGGAACGGTCCCTTCCATCATTGTATCAGCTGATTTATGCATAGTCTGCAATGAATTTGTTGTTGTTTTCCAAATTGTTCAGAAGAAAATGTAAGCATTGATTGCTTAACCACCAATTCTTTGTACGTCTGCCCCCTCCCCACTTCCCATTCCCCTGATTTCCAGCGAACAGACATTTTAGCGATTTTTGTTTTTTGTCTGCATATGATCTTGCACGACAATGAAAATGTTGTTTTTGTTAAGTGCAAAATGACTTTCAACATTATGTGGGGTGGACAATGTAAACTCAGTTAGTGTGTGTGTGTGTGTGTGTGTGTGTGTGTGTGTGTGTGTGTGTGTGTGTATGACTGTCACAGTTTGATAAGTTTTGATATATTCATGTTTTGTGATCTGAAATATATTCACAATTGTGATAGCATGTTCGTAATGGGTGTAAGGAAGAAATTCTAAATGGCACACAGATTGGCCAAGCGCAGCCATTGCAGAATTTTCATCTTCAAGCACTTCAGTTAAAAGGAAAAACTCGACATTTCCAACACTAGATGACTGGATGAAAGTTGGAAGCCAAGTTAAAGAGGGGAACACCTCGCAAACGGGACAGGATTCAGATAACTGTAAAAAAATAACAGTACACAGGTTATGAAAATGCCGAGCTGGAAATATATTTGCTAACAAACTTGATTGAAAGATCAATACGACTTGGTATGGCAGTGGTTCCTTCATGTGAGAAATACAGATCATCCCTGGAAGTGAAAGACTGATCCCCGATAAGGCCTGTATGCTGTCGCTGGAAATAGGGCATGCTGATTTCACAGCATCAAAGCAAGCAGGGAGAAGTCGGTGTCAAAATGGTTGATGACTCGGTGATGAACATCCCCAATCTCTACCAATATCAAGCACCTCCAGGCAGAAATTCTGCGAATGAAAAGGAGGTTTATTATCAAGCTGTACCAGGAGTCCAAGAGTGATAGGTAAAAGAATAGACCATGCTGACCAAAAAAGAAAAAGTAAAATTCAAATGGTAGGGTCACTATGCTCTTGGCTGCTAGTGCTTCACTAGACACATTGAAACGCCAGCTTACCTTACATTTGAGTGTTGTTGTTCATAAAATGGGACTCTTCTTTGTGTCTGTCTGTCTGCCTGTCTGTCTGTTTTTATTTGTGTGTGTGTATTCATGTCAGTATTCATGCCCCAACTTTTCATGCATGCGTTTAGGCTGTTCATCGGTTTTCCTCCCCGTAAAGACCCTGTATGGAAAGACTCGCTTTTCATGACATTTTCAAAACAGTACAGAGGTTCCACTGTACGATTGTGTAACAGATCCATTTGCAATCACAGAGGTCATTTCTTAATTTTGGATATATCTCGGTCATTCAGTAACATCAAGACAGACTGCTGTTGTGTTTGTGGGGGCATCTCTTTTCGTAATGGACATCCATTTCAAGAGGACTAAGAAAATAACTATTTGTAAATGACATTAAGACGGACTTATATCAAGGTAAAGTATGTATTGTAGATGATGACTACATTTGTTTGTAAAGCAGTTATGTATCATTTCTTCTTTTTGAATTGATTTACTTTTTTTTTTTATTTTTTTTTTTTTTTTTTAAAGAAATGAGTTGTTTGACTCCCTAAGTTCCTCCCCACACCCAACCTCTCCCCCAGATTATGAATTTGGAACAAGAGATACCCTCATGTTGTATGTATCTTATTTCATTTTTTTGGATCAGTCTGTGATACCCTGGGACAAATAGGGAAGAAAGCTTTCAAGCCAAACTAAAGGAGAGATGTGTGAAAAATATGATTTTAGTCAAAAAAAAAAAAAAAAAAAAAAAAAAAAAAAAAAAAAAAAACCACCTCACCAAGTCAGTCAACACAAGTGTCCAAGTATGCATTTGTACACACGTGGGTGACACATTGCATGAAGATCTCTGTATCTTTTATCTTTATTTCTATTGATATATATCTGTATATATGTATGTTTGTTCTCTTGCACAGTACACTCCTAACTGTTCATCAAGCAAACAAACAAAAAATGGTGGGTTATGTGAACTGATGCAGTTGTTCCCTTTGCTCTCCCCCTCCCCTCCCCAAGCTTTTTTTTTTTTTCATTTTAGTAATCACAATCAGTTACAGCTTTGCCACTTGACAGGGGTTTGAATGGGAATGTTAGGGGGCATTGAAATGGGGAAGCTGCAGTTGTTGAGCTGTAGCGTTGCAATGCAGTAACTTAACATCAAGTTTAATCATGTTCTTTATGGGTTTCAGAAGGGGTATGAGAGGCAACTAGTGAGTATGTCTCTGCTTGTTGTCTGTCTCATGTTCTTTGAAGAAGGAAATAAAAACTGCTGCAGGAAATAATCATTTTTACAGTGTTGATTTTTTTTTTTACTGATAAAAGAAAGTTGCACATTTGCATGAAAAAGCATCGAGACCTTTATTTTGTACACATATGTGCGTACACACAAACACACACACACACACACACACACACACACACACACACACATACATACACACACACACATAAACACACACAGGAATACACACACATGCACACACTGGCACCTCAGTCATAAACAAAATATAGTTACATGCAGTCGTACACTCTTAAGAATAACTTGTTCATATATATACAGGCAAGCATGTTTTCTTGTGCACTCGTATGTGTAGGATTTGTGATTCTACTTCTTAAATTCCCTCTCTCTTTCCTGTCAATTCGGCATCCCCTTTCGCTTCCTGTCTGTCTGTCAGTATCTTTGTTTCTCAGTCTCTGTCTCTCTGTCGCTCGCTCTATCTGTCTCTGCCTCTCTGTCTCCGGCAGCTCCATCTTCGCCTGCCTCGCTGTGTCTGTCTCTCTGTCTCTTCTCTCTCTGTCTCTGTCTCTCTCTCTGTCTCTGTCTCTCTCTCTCTCCCCCTCCCCCCCCCCCCCCCCCCCCCCCCCCCCCCCCCCCCCCCCCCCCTCCCCCCAATAGATGTGAGCAGTTGCTGGAATGGGGCATTCTTCATGGGACAGACTCGTGAATAACCGAGTACTGTGGGGAATAGGGGATGGGGAGAAAGTGGGAGGGGTGGCTCAAGGCTAGTGCTACAGTCGACTGTAGAGTGAAATGTGACTTGAGACATGCTCATGTGGGATGCATAAACATGTTAGAAATGAAGTTGTGTTGAAAGTGCAGAGCAGTGACTAGTGATACGATGCACCAAGCTAATTCTTCAAAATCTGGTCTGGTTCAGTGGTTGATGACCTCAGTGTCTGATATTTTACGTGTCTTCTCAGCTCCACTGAACCCCAGCAACTCAGTATACATTCATTGTGGTATTTTAGTTTGGGGGTCTATTGACACAGTCATGCATTATTAGGAGCCCTGCTTGAAGCAGATATAGGTGGTGGTTTTTCTGTTGTTTTTTTTCTCTTTTTCCATCAGGAGTGTCCTGGTCTTTTGTGTTGCCTTGTTTGATGGATGTTGCATTACTTTCACACCAGGCATTCAGGTTATGATACATAGCTGCATGAAGGTTTTTAACTGTACAGTAGTAGCACTGACAGTCCACAGACCAGTCTGTCTCAGCACTGATGAGGCATCCCTCCAGATGAGGCTTTGTGCTAATGTTGAGCGATTTCAGTGGTGCCTTTTCACATCAAACATGTGCAAGTTACCAACTTCCAGGTCTCCTATTCACTATTGACAGCACTAATTGCTTGGTTGTGGAGTCAGATTAAGCATTCTTCTCTGGAGGGCATTATATCATCAATTCAGTGACAGGACCTGTAAGTTTGTCTACATCTCTGATTTGACCACTAACCCACCTCAGTTATGCATGAGGAGAGGAAATTGAAGCTGAGGACATCTTGAGAACAGAGGGCTTGAAGGGCATCATAATCAAAGGCATTTTATGATTTCGACAGGAGGATAAATGAGAAGGATAAAGAAGATGTTTACAGATCCATTTTGGTCTGAGACTGTATGAGACAATGTTGCAAAACTGCAGTCATATGCAAATGTGTTACAGCATAAACTTGGCTTTAGTGTCACAGACACTTGCAGTTTTGGTCATGGAATTTGGGCGAGAGTCTCAGAGATGCATCCGTTAAATGAATGAAACTCTAATCGTGTCATTCGAGAATTCCGATGAACACATAGCACACTTTACTCTCTTGTCACGAACAGACGCTATAGCGTTTCCCGATGACGTTATGCTTCCATACAAACACTATCAAGGTTTCGGCTTTGACCGACTTTTCACACGGTAGCAGCATGATCAGTATAAGGCAACAAGCTGTTAATAGTATCATCAGCATTCCTTTGTTCGCCTGCATAGTGGTTTCACAGCACCCCATAACCCACTTTGCTTCAGTTGCTGATAGACCAGACCAACCCACATGACTTTATGATCTGCATAGAAACATGGCGTCTCAATCAAGTTCATCTGCAAATGTGTGGGAGCAAAGTCGAACCCGTTGGCAACGTTTTAGCATTCTGAAATTTTTGAAATGCTACAAACGGAAGGTTCAGACATTGAAGAAGAGGATGACGAAGCTGATGAAAGTGATTCTAGTGAAGAATTTCGAGGAGAAGATCAATTTGACTCTGACTTGTCTGTAGAGCTCAGTGATGATGAAGGTGAGGGTGGGCCAGTTTGCCACGTGAGCGGGGTGTTGAAGTGCAGCGCGAGACTGGGGATTGGAGTGAGCAAGAGTTCATTGGCTTTCCTTTACACAACTGGCGCGAAGATTTGATTTTTTTTCCTGAGAATGCCTCCTTTTTCTGGTACTTCTGGCCTTCGTGTGTCAGCTGAGTGCCACGCCCCCTTTTTTTGCATTATCCCAAGTTAGCTAGTGCATAGTAGGCATGTGATTCATCTTATTTTATTTTCATTTAGTGTACTTACTGGCTTTTTCTACCGAATGTGCTATGGACCCACTGACTCTGTGCAGGAGTGTTCTGATGCACCTGTAAAAAAATGGACATTTTTTCACCCTCAAGCACAAGAAATCCTATGAAAGTGGGAACTTTATTCTGTCGTATTCTACTAACACAGTTTATGAATAACACTTTCTGAAAATTTCATTGAGTTATCTTTTGTTTTTGTGTTTTGGTAATTTTTACTAACCATAACAAATGGCCCAACCACAAGGGAAAAACAAGGGACAGAACTGCCCGTTCCAAGTGAGTTAACAACTGGTAAGGAGCCCTTAGGGGCCATAAAATCACACATATACTTGTTTAGGATGGCATTTGAATCTGCGACCTCCCAGCTGTTACCCCATGGTGTAAACTGTTGCACTGAGGCAGCTGGTGCAGCAGAGGTGGATGCTTGATATGAAAAATGGTAACGTAAAAATCTAATTTTCAAACTGCAAGTATAGACATTCTGAATAAAAACTAGGCACATCCAATGAGTTTTGAAAGTGTATTTAATCTATTAATGACATCAAGAAAACCAGTAATTTCATTGCACATGAAACTTCTCTTTGTGAACGCCTTGGTCTATATGGTCAGCCCTGGCCATGTGATGGAATAATGACGTTTTCTCCAGGTCTTGTAGATTGCTGTAGAGCTTCATCATTGGAGCGTCTCTGTTGGCCACACTTCTCTTCTTGGCTGTTTGTGTAATTGGCATCTTTGGAGCATATGCTCCACTGTCTGTTCTTCCTGCCCACAAGGACAGACTGGTGAAGGCACCACCTTGAGCTTCTGGCACAAAGTGACTGTTAAGTCTGTCGTGCCCAGTGCGGAACCTTACCAGGACTCTTTGTTACTCTCTGGGCAACATTGCACATGAAACAAAGTTCTACTGTCTTTTGCTGTGGGACTGAGCTCTTACATTCTCAATTTCTGAACTATCAGTATCCAACTCAGCAGCAGGTTTTGATGTCTGGTTTATTTCTGTTCCAGTCATCATGATTTAATTTTTGTGAGATGGGAATAGTGTAGAACTTTCCAACTGCAACTGCACTTTTGTGAGATTAAAATAGTGTTTGTACTTTTGCCGTGCAATTGATAGCCCTGCTGCTGATCATCAAGGGCATAGAGATATGTGCATGAAAGATTCCTTTTGCCTATATTTATCAGCTGTATCAATCAAAAGAAAGTTTTTATGGCTGCCTGTCACTGGCTAATATTGTATATCTTTATAGACTTTAACAGCAGAAAAACATCCATAACTGAGCTCATGAACTAAAACTTGCTGTGGTTAAGACACTTGATAGATTTGCATTAGGGTGGTCAATGCTTTAACCTGTTTTTACGGGAACAGTGAAGTGGATGGTTGGTTATGTGTACTAGGTGGGCGCGACACAGTTTGGACATAACAAGGCACTTCAAAATATAACTCTAGGACACCCTGGTGGGAAGTTTAGGGGGGAAAAAAATACAACTATTCCTCTCAGTTGGACAATTGCGGGGAATTCTGTACTCTGTCTATGAGAAGCCTTGCGTCTCTGCTCGCACTTTTTATCTTCTCCTCTGACCGTTTTGCCTGACTTCTGTAAGACTTTTCATCGCTTGTTTTCTGCTCCCCATGTAGTAGCCGACAGAGCGTTCGCTCCAGGGAGATCTTGTACAACAGTCGCAACAACCGAGACCGGCGGGAGATATATGGTGGCAGGGAGCCGTATGACAACAGGAGACGGCAGCGCTTCAGCCCTTCCACCTGACATGGGCCACCAAGTTAAGAGAATGAGAAGGGATTGGTGAGTAAAAATTGTCAGGGAGCAAAAGTTGGAAAATATGTGTGGTCAATAAAACAGATATACTGGTACGATTTGGGTGAAATTGTATGGTTTTTGAGTGAAGAGCTAAAATAGTTCAGTGTATAAGTGCTTGTGTAGTTAAGTTTTCAGGATGAAATAAGATTTAAGAGGAATGAGTCAGAAAATACATAAAGTTGTGTGTGAATTCATCATACGAGTTGAATTTGAAATTTGTTCAGGTCAACAAGTTTAGTATGAATTAAGATGAGTGGGTGATTATTCTTCTTGATAGTTTAGATTGAAAATTGAAAGAAGAGTTAGGATTGAACTCTTTACTGTCCATTTACAGTATAAAGTCAGAAGTTTTCTCTGCAGCATGACCAACATCAAGATAAGTAATTAAACAGTAACAAACATCAAATACATTAGATTCAGACATTTGCTCAAAAGAGATTAAGCAAAACTTACACAGGTACTGCATCTAAACACAGCGAAAATTGTAATTCATTGATTAAGGCCAGAGGATACCTGGAAAATGGGTGAGTGAAACTTTAGAATGGGTGAGTTAGTGATGAGTTGAAATGAAAATTGCTCATTGAAAATTGGTAGGAGCGCCAGAATATTCATTACTTGCAGACCAGACAACTGCTGTCTTTTGTGTTGAGGATGAGATAATGGCAGGAGAGAACATGATCAGTTCACACAGAGTGATGAAATTGGAAGTGGTCATAAAAAAAAAAATTCTTTGTTAACATTCTGTTCCGTTCTTTTACAACACCAAATCAGAAGATGAAGGGGTGGCTGCATCTCCAAACATTTCACTTTCCTCTTCTCTTTCATAGTTTTCTATCTCTCTATCACTTCCCTCATCACCAGATCCACTTTGTACTATTTTTTTTAGTGCTTCATTGAGCAAGAAATTGCTACCACCCCCTCGTCTGACCGATATTTTTATTGCGTGCGGCAAAGCCCGGTGCCCTCAGTTCCTTTGTTTCAAAGCTGCTGGGGTCAGCCAAGTTCACGTTGGAGCACTGAAAGTAAGGTCTGCAACTCGCTACAACAGTCAGTCTTGGCTGACGCAGCGCAAAGGAAAGAAATCCTGTCACCCATTATTGGATGACACGGCTGGTAAAGGTTGAGGGCCATGTTTGAAGGCCTGTAACTCAGCCATTTGGAAAGTGACATGTCTGAAACTGTGTGTGATTAATGTCAACTACTTGTAATATACACTGAATTTCTTTCAGATCTGAGGCTCATTTGTAGAGTCTGAATACCACACTTTGAAAAATGCCAAAATCTTCATTTTGTCTTGGTTTATCTCTTGTATCGGCAACCAAAACAAATGATAAAATGAAAGTATCTGGATCTGTATTTAACTGAATACATAGTGCGTAAATGGGGACCAGAAAGGTTAACCTGTATTTAACTGCATACTAGTGTGAATGGGGATGAAAGACCTGGATACACATTTATGTGTCAGATACATCTTGTAAAGAAGCTGTGCAGAAAAATCAGTCATGGCTTCAGTTATGCCCATCTCAAGAGCTTTAATTTAACCTGGAAGTCAGTTTGTGTAGTTTTGACTAGAGCAATTGAATGATTATTTCTCAGTCCAGGACATATGTATTGTTGCGATGATAAAAAGAAACTGTGCTGCCTACCTGTGTCTCTGGTCAAATGTGGGTTAAGGAAAACAGGATTGGAATATGACAATGAAAAGCATGTGAAAGAAAATACCTCACCCCTGCCCAGAGTCCTAGCGCCTTCCCCATGTTTGTTGCAGGGATGATGCCTACCAGCACTATGACATGCCTTACGGTGGCCGGGGAGGGGGTCCCAGTCACATGCCATTGAGCGGGGTAGGAGGTCACGGTCGACATCCTTGGGGTCATGGTGCTGCCCCAGACATTGGCAATGCCCCACCCCATCCAGAATTCTCTGTCAACACTGGACCTAACAGGTAGAGAGGATCGGTGTGCTGGACTAATGTGTCTGCCTGCACAGACCACCAGAAATCAGTCAAACCAAACATAAGCAAAGGGTGATGTTGGGACGATTGTGTACTCATCTTGTGTTGATAGAAATGTACAGGGCGTAAAAGTAGTCCATTCACTTAGTAAACGGGATGCTCAGTAGTTCTGCTGACAGTTTTTTTTTGTGTCTGAAAAACAAGTTAAACTATGTGCATGTGATTAGGGTGATTTCTGTGATGAGTGAATGCTGTTAAGTTTGGGAAAAGAAAGAGATATTTTGAAGGGGGGGGGGGGGGGGGGGGGGGGGGGGGGGTGTTTGTTGCAAATGCACTGTAGTTTGGAGGTCGAAGCAGGTTGAGGTTTTTGGAAAGATAATTGAGACAGATGTTTCAACAACTTCTGATCTACAACCCTGGAAGGTAGATGATGGCAAGTTATTGAAATGGAGTAGAAATCGGAGCACTTCCCGCAGCCATGTGCATGAAATTCTCACTGGCAGGTTTCTCTTTGAATGATATTGTGTTGCAAAGAATGCACAGTGAAATCGGGTTCTCAGAGGCAGTGTAATGACTAAAAGGTTGTTACGTTCCTTGCACTTCATGCAGTTGAATTATGCAGCTATCAGATTGGGAGGAGAGGGAGAAATCATAGTACAAAGTGTGCCATCTTCCCCTTTCAGAAATGACCCTGACTATCCCACCCAGCCTCCCATGCTGACCTTCAAGCAGTTCCTGACCCAGCAGGACGACACCATCAGTGAGGAAGATGCCATCAAAAGGTACAATGACTACAAGCAGGACTTCAAGCGGCAGCAGATCTCAGAGTTCTTTCTGGCGCATAAGGAGGAGGAATGGTGAGAATCTTGTTGAGCAGGTGTTGTGTGAGAAACTGACAGGGTATTGAAATGTTTGGGGCCGGAAGGTGGGAACAGGGGATGGTGTTTGGATTTTGAGGGGATGGACCAGAAAACAAGATTATCTATTAATTGGAGTGTTTTTTTAGAAAGAAAAGGAATGGTCTTTGTGAGGAATGAACTGGGGTAGTGGTGGGCATGAGGTTTTCAGTCATATTGAATAGAATCTTTAGTGACATTCTAGCAATATTTTTCTTGCTAGTTTCTGTAATTAGCCCTATGTTTTACTGGTTTAAAAGTTTGTCATCCATTGTTTCGGGGGGAGGGGGGTGAGGCATTGGATGTCAGTCCTTGTAGAGGTAGTTCAGGTTTTGATTTTCAACGCTAAGATGATTTGAGCATGCATGAAATAGGAACATGTTTCCAATTATTCACAAAGATTTTGTAGTTACATTATGAGACCAACTACGCAGGTATGAAGAGTCCGTAGAAGTTTTGCAGTAAAGAGACTGTTGAAAAGACACCGTGGCTGCTTCTGTGAATTCCTAATCATGCATTTTTTCCCTAACAGCGTCATCGACAACCTTCGACTCCATCTCATATCGCACGACGATATGCTTCTATATTTTATGGGTTGTGAATGTGTTCCTTGTCTGTCCGAGGGATGAAAACACTCACAAAAAAAGTGACGTTGCCCCCAAGAGATTCTTCATTAATTGGCACTGATCTGCTCGACGAGAAACCTAGCTTTAGGGCCCTGCGCACAAAGCAGTGATAGATCCGCAAAGTGTTGTAGGACTAGGTTAGGGTGTATGTGTGATGGGGCTTTTGTGCCTGCCCTGAAGTGGTCAACGTTTCTCTTCGTACCAAATGGTGGGTATTCTTGCTCAGGGACCCGTCAGCTTTTTAGGTCAGCTGTCTTGTAAATTGATTTTTTTTCTCATCCCATTTGCGTATGTGTGGTGTTTGTTTCATGTATGTATGGGTGTGTGGTCAGTTGTTTTGTTTGATTGTTAGTGTTTATGTTTGTTGTGTTCCATGTTTGATGGTAATTCAGATGTGGTTATCTGTGTATTGTGTGTGTATGAAGAAATGTGTTCTGATATTACAGTGATGATTTGGATTTTGTTTTGATGTTTTTTTGTAACAGATCTGGTTGTGATAGTTTTGGTCTGAAGTGGAGAGGGAGATTAGTTATGGACATTTTATTTTGTATTGTTGTCAGAGAAGGATTGCAAACATTGCATGTGGTGTAAAACATTTCTGGATAAAAGTGAAGCTATACTATAGTATCAGGGTGTTTTTTTCATTAGCAACTTGTCGTTTCTGCTTGGAGAGATTTTTGTTCTCAGTATCATCCTTTTTATCCCCATCTGTGACATTACTCTCACTTGGCTCATTCTGGCTCCCCTCCCACATAGCCACACCCAGAATTCAGTTCCAGTCCCTGCACTGACAGGGTAGAGGGAGCAATCAGTATCAGGAGAAAACGCTGCTAAGGTGATCGTGGCGTTTTTTTTCCTGATCTTCCACTAAGACACTGAGCCCCATATTGATGGCAATAAGTGTTCAGTAGCAGAGCCAGCATTATTGAACATTCTTCTTAAAGGTGCACTGCCACATCCAGCCATTGACAGTCCCCATGAACTTGCTGATATCGACAGCTCGGGTACAAATCCACCCAAGCACAGACTTAGAAAAATCAAAACAAAGGTATCCAAGATCTTAAGCTTTAATGATGCAATTAAAAGACCTCAGAATGAAATGCTGTGTGGTAGATATTGCTGCTGCATATGGTGAAAATGCTTGGAGACTAATCAGACCTCACAAGCAGTGTTGATAACAGACTTTAGAGACTAATCAGACCTCACAAGCAGTGTTGATAACAGACTTTAGAGACTAATCAGACCTCACAAGCAGTGATGATAACAGACTTTAGAGACTAATCAGACCTCACAAGCAGTGTTGATAACAGACTTTAGAGACTAATCAGAGCATGAGCTTTTCCAAACAAAGGGTGAATGAGCAAGGACAGGTGTGATAGATGGACTGTGACTTGGCTCTGTGTGGGGCTGTGCGTTACTTTCAGTTCAACATCCGCTGTTTGTGTTCAACATAGCTAATTGAATTGAACAGTGGTGTATAGATCGGCATTGAATCAGACAAGCAGATTACAGCTGGTTTAGTCAGTTGCAATGCATGAACACACATACACATACTCATGTGCATGCGCATGCACGCACACACACACACACACACACACACACACACACACACACACACACACACACACACACACACACACACACACACACTCCTTTGGTTACAGGAAGAAGGAAGTCCCGTTTTTGCGAGACTTCCTTTTCTACGAGAAACATGGCGGAGTCCATTGTTGCCATGTGTTTTACCGGGCGCTGGCAGGCGCTCAGCCTTTTGGCTGTGTGATTTCCGGTCAGGCGCTAGCGGGCGCGCGCTTGTCAAGAGAGTTAAAGAAATGTACAGGCTTGATGTGGACTGGACTTTTCGTTTGTGGCTGCTGTGCACAGCCAGTTTAGAAATTTTAAAATAGAGTTTTGCAGTGAAAAATACATGAAATGTTGCCGGATGTTTATATGCACCAACTAATTTTTTTCCTTGTGGTAATCAAACTCACGTTAAAAATTGGCAGACAATGAGAGAATACCTCACAGTGAACAGTTCTGTCGGGACCATGACCAGAATGACCTTGGTGATGAATTTCATTTTGTATTGAAATGCACCAAATGTAACGACATTAGAAAGCAGTTCATACCAAGAAAGTTTACATCTATAAAGTCTGTATCTAACTATTATTGTTTGCTCTGCGGTGGTAAAAAAGTGTTGCTAAACTTAGAAAAACTTAGTAAACATAGTAAAGTTATGTGATGTCACATTCAGTGTGTTAATCACAGGGAAAATTTTGGGGTGTTTGATTTGTGTCATTTACATTTGTTTGATTTGTTTCAAGTCCTCCATGCCCCAAAAATGGTCACAGGATTAAAATCTTTGAATCTTGTTTCTGTCCTGGCATGTGACCAGAGGAAAGTCGTGGCAGAATTGACTGCCACCAATCCAGAGTAGTTAGAACTGGAGCATATACTGTCCCAACTTCTACTGTATGTTTTACGTTGGTGGCATGGTTTGGAATAAAAGTTAATTCCCTTGAATGAACAGTCGGTTGTTTTACTGTGTTGTAGTAATGATTATAAATGAATAATGAGCTGCATAACTGCTGGCTTGAAATCATATCAGGGATTTACATCCATAAAAGCAGATACCTGGAAGGTGCTTGATTCAACACTGACAGCTGTATCCAACTTGGCGAAGTATTGTGAGGATGAAATGTATGATTGAAAACTTTTTTTGTCATTTTCAAGAACAGTGTTTCTGCAAAATGCTGTCAGACTGAAGCGTTCCTATCTCCCAACCCCACGCCTCTTCCAGCCCGCTTTCACCCCCACTCCCTCCCCGTGGAGGTTGTTCTGTGCATCCGAAGCAGATGTTTAAATGAAAGTGGGTTATATCGAATTGGTTTTATCATCCTCCCTCATCTTCAATTTCAGCAGGTCTTCAGCTAGGATTGTAGAAAGTGGCTGACACTTAGACATTAGCGTTTGGCTGAGGGCGAAGGTGGATGTGGTATTGTCTGAAGTAATTCCAGAAAATCCTGATTTGTTTAACTGCATCGTTATGCAAAAAAATTGACTCATCATCTCAGAATGCAAACAGAGAGGAATAATAAAGACTTAAACATGTTAAGGAATTGTACAGGCTTATCAAATTTGAGAGCAAAAGGAGGTTTTCTCCCAGAGGTTGACTATGTGGCAGTTTCTGGCAAATTGGTGAGAAACAGTAACAAAAACAAACTAAATGAAGTCGTCGGAAAATAAGCCAGATAGAAGGCAGATTGTGTCATTCCGTGCTCAGGTGCTTCCTAATTGCAAAGCATCAAAACATATGAATGTGGCAGAATGTGGTCAGTTACATGTTGAACCGAATCCAAATGGTGAAAGTTTTTGACTGTTAGATAGCAGGTTTGTGTTTGATGATTGAATTGTTATTAATGTATTTTATCAGTCACTTTTGATTATGGTTCCGGTAATGCATTGTTTTAAATTCAAACTTTTATAAAAATCCTGGCTAGAACAGAATCAGTCCATGGAAAACGAGTACATAGGAAGGGTGAAGAAGCAATACTTTGCTGCACAAGAGGCAATAGTGTAGTGTTAGCCTCACATCAGTTAGCATTGCCTTCATGAAGGAGACAGTTTCTTGAACATGGTTTGCCTGTGTTCCCAACCCAAGGTTCAAATCCAAGTTCCACCCAGAGGAGTACGCCAAGCGTCAGGAGGAGATCCGCTCCTCCCTTCAAAGTCGACTGGCGGTGTTCAAGGAGCTGCTGGAGACTGGTCGCATGAATAACCTGATGTTGGACGTGGACAGACAGGACGACATCCTCAAAGTCATGGATGCTGGTATGTGCTAAGCTCTTTTACTTTGTCAGTCTGTTAGGGTTTTCATTTCATGTATTTATCTATCAGTTAGTTTAGTAGCAGTGCTGGTTTTTGTTGTCATGCTGGTTGTTTTTTTTTTGACTGGAATTTTTATAAAACCCGTTTATAAAAGATCTGTATTCTGAGGAGAAACAAGGTAAAATCAGATTTCAGAAAATGCGAGTACTCTGGGCTATATCATAACTTGGGATGGGTTCAGGGGCTGTCAGAACCCTACTTACAGCTCTCCTACCGTGCATTCTCTCAGTGCAGACAATGTGGAGTGTCACAGAAACTTAGACTCTTCAGGTACAACAGCCAGATTACACTCAGAGCCAGATTACCTTGACACACTCAAGAGGTTCATGGTTCAAGCATTCTTGACACCTTGGTACCTTTCATGAATGGATGGTGGAGCAGGATCTCTAAACATCAGACCTTTGGTCTCCTCTACAAGTGAGCAGTTTACCTCCACCAACTACAGGGGGGACAGCCTGGAGTCTTCTACACATAGGAAACCTTAGTGCCTTTCATGAAGTCTGAGGTAATGCAGAAGATGGTTGTGGGATGTGTTTGCTTTTTTTCCATGGCTGGCTGTAAAGACTCACAAGGGAAGAATGGACCGTGCAAAGTATTACAGATGAGGTTTGCTGTGGGCTCATATCTTTTGGGTTCAGTTTTTTTTTTTTTTTTTTTTTTCTAATCTTCTTTTTGAGTCAGTGACACTTAATACTGTGATCTGAAGACAACTTAAGTAACGCAAGGAAGCAACAACTTGAGACACAGAATCAAACTCGTAAGGCCCTGTAGATGGTTTTTGAGAGTGGATGGTGATATTTGATGGGCTCGGTCTGGATGGTTTCTGCCTCCCACTAATTTCTGTTTCCTCTCTGTACTTGTCTTTCCCTTCTCTCTGTCCTGTCCAGTTCCATATCTTGTCCTTCATTTGTTTCTGTCCTGGCTAGTCTTTTTTTTTCTGTCTCTGTTTGGCTTGTGTTTCCTTTGTTGTTGCTTCCTGCTGTTGCTGGTTGGAGCTTTTCCCCCTGTCAGTGGACTAGGAAGCTGCTTTTCAATTTGCAGCTGTCATCCGGATGGAAGGAGGGACTGACCTTGACCTGACCATTTTGGACGAGCCTCAGCTGCCAGAGAAGGAGGAGGGCACACGGAGCCGAACAACATCAGAAACCGTTCCTGTTGTTCCTGCAGACAAACCGTTCGTATCATAGTTAAGAGGAAGGAGGAGGGAAGGTGGGTGGGTGGGGTGTGTGTGCTGTATCTTTTAGAATACCACAAACAGAAAACCAGAAACCGTAATTGCACCTCGCCCACAAAAAAATGTTTGAAAGCAATTGGACTGAAGGAGCTACAAGTACTTTAGTCAAATTCTGATTTGATTTTTTTTTTCTGTGACGTCATTTTGTCTTCTGATACTATGCTGTTGTGACTGACACTGTGTTTGTCATATTTTTCTGCCAGCCTGAGCTTGCCTTTGAGAAACATCAAGAGATCCAGTAGGTATAAACAAACGTGTCTTGCAGGCATGAACAAAGCCTAATCGCCTTCAGATATTATGAAAAAAAAAAAAAGATGCCAAATGTAGCTATGCTCTTCATAAGTTCAGTGTGTGATTTGTTTTTCGCTGCTGTCTTGTCAAGGGAATATAGTTTTTTTTGTTTTTCGGTATATTTTTTTTAGTGTAATGCTTTTTTTCCTTTCAACAAAAATAAGCACATGGTACTGTAAACAACAAAAAGTCTGTCTGCCAGTGGTTAAAAACTATCAGTTAGCTGAAATTTTATGAAGTTATACACAGAATAGAGAGAGGGGTTTTTTTTTTTTTCTTTTCTTAACGTTTTGTTGTCTTGGAGAACTGAACAGTGACTTTTTCAGGTTGGTTCATTGCCTCCCTCTTTCATTCATTTCAATATTCTGCCATTTGTTTGGACAGGAAAGCATGAGAAAATGGAATTTTATGACAAAAGATAGTTTTACAATATAATTATCTCTCTGATCACTTGGCATACCTACCACCTCCCTGCTTACCTGGGAGAAGTTGCAGAAACTGATCTTTGTTCAGGTATGATTCATGAAGTGAACTCACTGAGGGACACCACTCTGCTGATCAAACGTGGTATAGTATCAAAGCAAATATAGCTTCCTGCTGTTGAACACCCTGATGAAATGATGATGTTCCACCCCAAGTAGGGATAAGGCATTTGTTTGGACAGGTAGGTATGAGAAAAAAAAAATGCCCTGATCATTTCTTGGTGACTTTAGGTGCTAATGGCATAAACGTTTTGTTTTGACCAGGTCTGAGGAGAAAAAAGAGACGGAAGAAAGCGCTCCAGCTGCCGTTGCTGAGGAGGAACCAGAAAAAGAGGAGAGAAGAGAAGAAAGAGAAGGAAGAGAAGGAGAAAACCAGCAGCAGAACCAGTTCCAGATGTAAGGAAACGGTGGAGCTAAATCACTAAACCACAGCCATCCTTGGCAGTGTTGTCCTCTGGTCTGCAACAGGTCCTGAAGCTGGTGCCAAGAGTATCGCTAGTAGTGTCCAGTTGATAGTCAGCCTGACAGTGCTGAATGTGTTGTTTTCTTGTTGACGGCTTCCATTTCTGATGAAGACAGTCTGACCCAGTAGTTCAACCAGTGTACATTCAGGTCCCTTTTGCTCTCAAGCACATCATCCCACCCCACCCACTACCTCCTTGGCATGGTTTTCAAAGGCTGTCATTCTCCATTATCCCTGAAAGGAAATACACATGGACACAAGCATACGCACATGCACACGTACAGACACACCCACACCCACACACACGCACACATGTACAAAACACACACACACACACACACACACACACACTTGCCCATGCGTGGTGGAGCGACACACAGATAGTAGCAATATGAGTAGTGTGTCAGGAAATCACACACGATTGCTGGGTTAGGTGACTTGCACTGATGTTAGTGGCTAAAGTATTCATCTATATCTTTCGCTGTAACTTGTCTTCTTGTCTTCTTTTGACTGGCTAAATGGATCACTGGAAGTAGTAACTGCCTAGTTTTGAACGTTGTCAAGCTTGAAAAGAAATATGCACCAAGAAATCACAACTCAGTTCAAGCCACATACTGAAGTTGAAGAGAAAAAAAAACAACAACAAACAAACAAACAAACAAACAAAAATCCAAAATGAAGAAAGGACTGTGACCAGGAACATGATCATCTGATTGAAGTGTTAATCTGTAAGAAGCATGATTTCAGTGTTGATCTGTGATTGGCAGTTTACTTGTGTTGCAGAAGCCACTAGAGATGGCCATCACCCCAGAACAGGAAGAACTGCAGAGGAAAGCCAAAGAATACCAACGCCAACAGAAGGAACAAGTGAGATGTTATTCTCCCCTTAAGTCAGATTGTATGCGCATGAGGAAGTGAACATTGTTTTTTTGATCGGGTGTACCAATGCCTGAGAAGGGAAAACCCCTGCCAGGAGCGACAGTGTTCTGCACAAGTACTGGTGGTTTATGAAATGAATGACTTTCCATTTGAATGTCTTTAAGATCTCTTCGTTGATCCCCACTCTTAGAATGTAAAGGATACTGAATGGGTTGTGTCCCCTCGGGCATTTTTTTGTTGTTGTTGGTTGTTTATCTGCAGAAGGCATGCTTCCAATTCAGGTTTTTTCTGTTGTTTTTTTTAAAAGGGGGAAATAATGCTTAAATTTACTAGTCTGAATGTGTAAAGAGTGAAATAGTGTGTTAATTGTTGAAATGTGTTAGGCATTGTATAGTACTTTTTTTTTTTTTTTTTTTTTTTTAAAGAAACGGTATTTCTTCCACCACAGGAAACAGACAAACAGATTACAGGACAAAACAATGCATTTCGACCTTTTGGTTCTTCTTCAGGCAAAAGCAACATTTAGGACAATAACAACAAAGAACAAGAAAACCACTTACATTTGGCGCAAAATGGCTGTTGGATGAAAACGAGGCCATTAAGGAGGGGGATCATGGGAGCCGAAATATGATAATGATAATAATGGTAACAATGGCAAGAATAGTGATAATAGTGGCGATGGATAATGTGTGTATTGTGTTTAATCCCTTTACTGTCACTCTTTTTAAAGCAGTTTTGTACTTTGTGTGCTAGAGCAAAATTTGATATGCGGCAGTAGTTTTACTGATTTGATCAGTGCTCATTTATTTGTGGAGATATCTCTTAGATTTTTGGCATGTTTTCTTCTTATACCCAGGGCTATTCTGAGTATAATAAATAATTATATAATGCAACTTTTAAAAAAATTATACTTTGCAAACATACATAACCACACAGCAGCAAATAAAACCATACAAACCCAGCAAAAAGTGGTTACAGTGTTTACTGAACACTGTGTAAATATCTGGCTTTGAATTTACAACCCACAATTGTTGTTTTATAAGATAAAAATCTCTGTATTTGGGGGGTGTGTACAGTCCAGGTATAAAGGGACAATTTTGTTTTGTTTTGTTTTTTTTTAGAAAGTTTCACTAATATGCCCACTGCTCTTTCAATTCTTGACATGTATCTTAGATACTTGGGAAATTTTCTTGTTATATCCTTGGTTACAGCCAGATGTCACAATAGTTTGATTTTGTTCGTAATGAGTAGACTGAAAATATATATAATGAACAGTTTGTTTGAAAAGCAAGACACTTTCAGAACATAAAACACAAAATAACAGCACTAAAATCACAGTGAAACAGCACAGAAACTGGTGTTAGTGTCCACTGAATTTCAGGACAAACATCTGTACTCACAATAAAGCTTGACAATCCGTAAAATGTTGTTTTGCGACCCATATCATAGGAGGCACTCCAGTCCAGGTAAAGTGGGAAAGAAGATGGGAATCAAACATATATCCACTGCGTCAGTCTGCACATCTTGCAAGCCTCTTGGGACTGGTCCTGTTTTAGCAGAGATGAATAACAATACTAACACTCAGTCTAACTTCCTATTCATTATTCTGTCTGTTTTCTTTCACATATGTAGTTTGGTTCAGTCATGAACTAAATGTGAGTGATAAAAAGCCATCACCACACATAAAGTAACACGTAAAACACTGCAAAACCAACCACACACACACACACAAAAAAAAAAAAATGAGGCAGGACTGAGCTGCAAAAGCCCACACCACACCACAGATGATGAAAGCACACTAACTTCTGACAAATACACTGGTGTCGCACACTACACCACAGAACCTATGGACAGAAGGATCAGGATCCCACACCACTGCCAGTAAGTGAACTTGGTGTGGTTGTCCATGAAACTCTGCAGGTAGCACAATGCTGCCTTGAGGGACAGAACTTGCACTAATAGCGGGTGTCAGGCCTCCTCCCCTTCTTGGAACACACCTTGCAAGGCCTCATTGGTCGCTGTTGTTCGATGTAGGAGGAATAGAGAAGATGAAATGTCTGGCTGTTAGACGCACTTCATCAACAGATTCGTTTTCCTCCACCTCTGGAATCTGGTCTAGCCTGAGTGCCTAGAGGAAATTCAGCAGTGACTTGCAGAAGTTGTCCTGTCCCGTCTGCAGAATGAAGGTGTTGCATGCCGCTACCTGCACACACACACACACACACACATGCACACATACACACACCAGACTCTCTCTCTCTCTCTCTCTCTCTCTCTCTCTCTCTCTCTCTCTCTCTCTCTCTCTCTCTTATCATCTCTCACACACACACACCAGACACTCTCTCTCTCTCTATCTCTCTCTCTCTCTCTCTCTTCTTTTCATCATCATCATCATCATCGTCTGTACTTGTAACGTTATTGAAGAGAAGACAGAGGAGGTGTGAGAGGTAGTGAGAAAAAATGGGAGAAAGAAAACTTGTCAAACATTTGCCTGGAATCAGTTCCTTGACTGGTATGCGGTACAGCACTTTTTTTTTGACCAGTACAGTTCTATGGTCGGCAATCTCACAATGCCCATGAACAGCACCAAAGCAAGGAACTTCTTCATTTCTATGCCGTCGACCTTCGCCCACTGATTGGCCCTGGAAAATTCTGGCAGATCGGGGATGGCTTCCAGGAACTTGTCAGCAAAGAGGTTGGTTTGGGATGACCAGGTGGTTGACCAGGTCTTCGTTGAAAAACAACTCCATGAAGTCAACAGGCTGGAAATTGTCAACGTTGACCTTGATACCCAGATCGCCGTTGAAGGAAATGTCGGGATTTGGGTACTTGCATCTGTCCATTCTGAAACAAGTTCAGACTGGCGAGTGCCAAGCTCTCTTCCTCTGCCACGCCCCCTCACGCTGGACCCTCGCTGTTGTCCTGAACCCCTTCCCCTTCCTCGACTCCCACCCCAACCTCTCACAATAGGGGGGGGGGGGGGGGGGGGGGGGGCAGACGATGTGGACATAATCGGCTGTTCAGTCTCCGATTCTGCCCCACTTCTGCCATTGTCGCTCGGTTTAAATTTGTATCTGCTTCAGCACCAATCTCCGATAACAGAAGGTGGTGTTGATTGTGATCTGTTTCTTCCTCCTCCAGATAGCTTCCTTCTGCTTCGCTGAAGTCTTTGTCATCGCTTTCACGGTCTCAAATTACTTCTTGCAGCACTTCAAGTGCATTATTATGCTTGAAAAACGGGAGGCCTGGACTAACTGCCTGCTCGACTCACCATCTTGATCCGAGAATGACTCAGCCGAAAGTTCCCGAAGTTCATGGTCTAAAAATAGTGCGTAGTAGTCAGCCACTGACCAGTCTTAAGGGAAGGAACTTACGTTAGGGTCCCTACAACAGTTTCCACCAGTTTTTCTTCTTGCCTCCCTTCTTTAATCCCAAATTTTGAAGATGAAAATACCATGAACGGTGTCCGTTGCGCAGTGTACAACCTTCCAGAAACCATTTCTAATGCTGTTTGTGCAGGGGCAGTGAATGGGTTAACAAAAAGTGTCTAAATTACAAAGGAGAAAAAAAAGATGGGAAAAGAAAGAAAAACAAAACAAAAAAAAAAGCTTGGTCAATAGACAAAAAAACCTTTGGTCAATAGATTGGTAGGTTTTATTCATTCATTCATTTTTGTTTCATTGTTTAAAAGCGTGTACGGTCCTTTTTGGGTTTGTTGTTTCTTTTGTTTTGCAGTGTTTTGTTTTTTCCTTAAAAAGGACATAAAGTTTGAGCAACTGGAACGAATTAGAAAGCAGTTTTCAGGCTACAAATGAACAGAATAAGAAGCATTTCTTTTCTATAATTCATGGTCTTGGTTAATGAACTCTGACCAAGGACATATAACACCTAGCGAATGAAATCTGTTTTAAACTGACTGTATGGTTGTGTGGTGTTTGTGAACAGAAACGGAGAGGAAAGAGAAAGAAGACCAACAGAGAGAAGTCGGAATACAGTTACGAAAGCGAGTCGGAATCGGAAAGTGGATCTGATTCTGATATGGAGCCAGCTCCACCAGGTAGGCGCTTGTTTCTGGGTTGAGGGGGAAAAAATGACACTTTTTTTTCCATACCTTCCAACTTTTCACATTCATGTCATGCTGTATTGGTCTTTAGTGTGAACCTGTCTTTTCTTTCATTTCTGTTGCTATGAAGGAACAGAATGTCTTGTGCCAGCTCAAAAAAAAAAAAAAAGAAAGAAAGAAAGCTGTTTTATGTCAGTTGAAAACATAAAAATATTGCCAAGCCCGCATTGACCATTGTATAAAGTCTTGTTCATCATGATTTTTTCTCTTGACCTGAAACAGATTCATAGGTGTGCTTTGTACACTCAAATGCGTGGATATTTGTGATTGCATATACCCGTCTCTCTTAGCAGCCCACCCACCGACCCCGACGTGTGTGTGTGTGTGTGTGTGTGTGGTATTGCTGCCTTACTTGTGGAGCTCATAATATACATCTCCTAAAACCATATGCCACCTTACTTTGTGCAGCCGGGCCTCAAGGTCAGCTTTATGTGCTTTACATTAGATGACATGTTGACAGGCCTGGAAGAGGAACCGCTTCCCCCTGGTACTGAGGGGGTGGACTGCTGCTGCTGCCGTCACCAATGGGCTGCTGCACCCAAGGAGGACACACCAAAAAAAGAGGGTAAGAGAAGACAACTGCCATGTTTGAACCTCTATGCAAAGATTTATTCACACATGCGCTCACGTACTTGGAAGCGTGCATGCACGCTTACCTTTCTGTCTCACTGTCAGTCTCTCTCTGTCTTTCTCACACACACACACACACACACACACACACACACACACACACACACACCTCACCCATGCATACACACATTTATGCTTTCAATTTCTTGTTATGAGCATGTCTACATATGCTCACATAAGCCAACCGACCTTATGTCTGACACAGAGAGCAAAGAGAAGGAGCTGGAGGAGGGAGAGAAAGAGGTGGACACCAAGCCAGAGGAGGAGGAGGCGCCCAGCAGGCCCCGCCCCCTGCACCGCACCAACTCCATTTTCCTGCGCAACCTGGCCCCCACCATCACCAAGCAGGCAGGAAGTGGAGGCTGTAGGTGTCCTTCATGTCTTCCATCTCTGCCCTCTGTGTTGGCCCTCTGTCTGTCTGCCTTCCTTCTCTGCCCTCTGTTGGCCACTCTGGTCTCTTCCTTGCCCCTTCTGTCTGCCCTCTGTGTTGGCCACTCTGTCTGCTTCCTTCTGTCTGCCCTCTGTGTTGGCCACTCTGGTCTGCTTTCCCTTCTGTCTGCCCCTCTGTGTTGGCCACTCTGGTCTGCTTTCCTTCTGTCTTCCTCTGTCCACCCCACCTCACTGTGTGCCCTGATCCAGTTTGGGAAAGCAAAAGCGCCCTGAGGAGGTGTTCAGCCTTCAAACGCCTCAGGCAAATCATGGGACACAATCACTGACTGAACTTTGGTCATTGTCTGACCTGATTTCCTGGCTGTCAGTACAAGGGAAAGTTTTTGGGTGCTTCACTTCTTGTAGCTTTCATCACTCCAGTCTGCCTTTAAAGAATCCCCAGCAGCCCTTTGTGTTTTCGAATTTTCCTTTTTCCTTCTGGGCTGCCCCCAGCAGCAATGGGCAATTTGACATCTCTGTTGTCATCACCACCACCCGAACCACTTACTGACTACGGCCTCAGAATCGGTCAGCAGTTGATCTTTGTTTATAAGCAGGTCAAGATCAATGTGTTGGCCACTCATCTCTTGCTTCAAATTTTCAAGAGTGTAGCCCTCAGATACATGCTCTTCTATCACATTGTATCAGAAAATTAAATCTAGACGATGCACAGTTTCTTAATATGCCATTTTCCCAGAAAATCTTTGCACTCTTGTCTGCCTTCCTTCTGCTGAACTTTGAACATTCACAGTAGTGAAACTACTCCACCAAACCTCTTGCAACAAAAACACAATGGGCAGAAGCAGTCCTACTGTCGCAATTGCATTCTGGGATATGTGATAGTAAAAGTGAAGTCTTTGACCTAGTATTCAGCAGTGGATATGTTATTCAGAAACAGGATATCTCCTGGTGGCTGGGGTAGGCAGTGGGTTAATATGGTTTAACGTGGTTTTTTTTTTTTCTTTAACCACTGGCCCTGGTTTGCACCATGCTTGTAAAAAGGTACTTCTGTCATTGTGAAAGAAACGAGTCTGCTTGTGCCTCCCCCCCGCACACCTTAACCCTGTCCTCCTGCCTGCCACCCTCCCACACACTCCCAATCACTGTACCTTTTTGGTCTAGTGTTTTGTTGGGTTTTTTTTCTCTTTTTTGTTTTAAATCTTCTGTATGGTTTGGAATTCAGGGCTCTCACTTATCAGAGAATTTGCACATTTCAGGGGAAAGTTACTTTGGAAATCAGGGAAAAGTCCTCCTCTTCAGAAAAAAAAAATCAGGTACAAGAAAGAAAACAGTGGCAGATGAAGAGATTGATCAAGGATGTTGAAACAAATGGCACTGCAGAGGAGAGTGAGCGATTGTGTTGGTGCAAGCTGGAGAAAGCTGGGAAGGCTTTCTGTTCATTTCAGTATGTCATAGTGAAGTACCTCTAAGGTGTGCACCAAACTGCACCATTTTAATGCCAATTTCAAACATTTTCTGGAGGGGGTTGAGGTGTGGGATGAACATGCCCCAGAACCTTCCTGGATTTGCAGGGATTTTTGCGTTTCTTCAGTGGAAATCCTGGGAATGGTTAGGTAAAAGTAATAGTCACTAGTATGCAGATGTTTTCATCTTTGAACATGTTTTGGATTCAGTAGAATGGAAGGTTGTGCACTGTTATACAAAAAAGGACCTGTTTAGGCTTTTTCTATGAGTACTTTGGCAGTTGTAGATTTCTACTGCATGTTCAGTGTACACTTCAGTAAACGGTAAGCATGTGAATTTTCTTTTAACAACGTATTTTGTCTTGTTAATTGTTTTTCCATGTTAACTGGTGGAGTTACTTGGAATTGTTTAAAAATTTTTTACATTGGTCATTTACTGCTGGAGTTGTTGACTGTAGGTAGCAACATTGTGTTGACAGTGTCCTCCTGTTACAGCTATGCAAGCGGTATCCGGGGTTCATGCGTGTGGCCCTTCAAGACCCGCAGCCTGAGAGGCGCTTCTTCCGTCGTGGCTGGGCCACCTACTCCAAAACATCAACATCAAGGACATCTGCTGGAACCTGAACAACATCAGGGTTAGTGCACAAACAATATCAGGGTTAGTGCCCAAACAACAGCAGGGCTAGTGCCCAAATGACATCAGGTGTAGTGTCCAAACAACGGCAGGGTTAGTGCCCAAACAATGTCAGATTTAGTGCCCAAACAGCAGGGTTAGTACCCAAACAATGTCAGAATTAGTGCCCAAACAACAGCAGGGTTAGTGCCCAAACAACAGCAGGGTTAGTGCCTTGAACAACGTCAGGGTTAGTGCCCAAACAATGTCAGGGCTAGTGCCCAAACAGCATCAGGGTTAGTGCCCAAACAACAGCAGGGTTAGTGCCCAAACAACAGCAGGGTTAGTGCCCAAACAACAGCAGGGTTAGTGCCCAAACAACAGCAGGTTTAGTGCCCAAACAATGTCAGGTTTAGTGCCCAAACAACAGCAGGGTTTAGTGCGCAAACAACATCAGCAGCAGGTTTAGTGCGCAAACAACATCATGTTTAGTGCCCAAACAACGTCAGGGTTAGTGCCCAAACAACAGTAGGGTTAGTGCCCAAACAACAGCAGGATTGGTGCCCAAAAAACAGCAGGATTAGTGCCCAAACAACGTCAGGTTTAGTGCCCAAACAACAGCAGGGTTAGTGCCCAAACAACAGCAGGTTTAGTACCCAAAAACAACGTCAGATTTAGTGCCCAAACAACAGCAGGGCTAGTGCCCAAACAACAGCAGGGCTAGAGCCCAAACAACAGCAGGGCTAGTGCCCAAACATCACCACGTTTAGTGCCCAAACAACAGCAGGGTTAGTGCCCAAACAATGTCAGGGTTAGTGCCCAAACAACGTCTGGTTTAGTGCCCAAACAACAGCAGGGTTAGTGCCCAAACAACATCAGGTTCAGTGCCCAAACAACAGCAGGGCTAGTGCCCAAACAACATCAGGTTTAGTGCCCAAACAACAGCAGGTTTAGTGCCCAAACAACATCAGGTTCAGTGCCCAAGCAAACAGCAGGGCTAGTGCCCAAACAACATCAGGGTTAGTGCCCAAACAACAGCAGGGCTAGTGCCTAAACAACGTCAGGGTTAGTGCCCTAACAACAGCAGGGTTAGTGCCCCAAACAACGTCAGGATTAGTGCCCAAACAACAGCAGGGTTAGTGCCCAAACAACAGTCAGGATTAGTGCCCAAACAACATCAGGGTTAGTGCCCAAACAACAGCAGGGCTAGTGCCCAAACAACAGCAGGGCTAGTACCCAAACAACATCAGGTTATGTTCCTGATGTCTGCTTTTGTTCCGCAGATGTATGGAAACACTTGTGTAGTGCTGCAGTCACAGAGGGAATGGCAGGACAGAAAGTCTGTCACCCTTTACTTCTCATGTGTTGTAAATTGTCATAAGCTGTCTGCCTTCTTGTGCTTGTATTATTATTCGCGCTCTGCTGTCTTTTGCTTTTTTCCCTGTTGACGAATTTCAAACTTTAATATGACCAGAAACTGGATATGATATGAAATTGAAAAATTGCATATACTGGTATGTTGCCGTACTATCTGATTTTTGTGCCTTTTTTATCAAGTTAACCTCAGACTCCTATTACTGTGTGAGTTTGACATGACGTCATATCAAATCTTAGATAAATGTTAGCGAACCGCCCAGAGAAACGTGGACAAATGAGTCACAAGACAAAACACTACATGTTTCAACCTCTTAGGTCCCTCTTGAGGTAAGATACAAACGAATAGAACAACGAAATTTCACTTAGCTCTGATGGCTGCAGAGAGGACAGAGTTTTGATGTACGAATATAAGTTCATCTGTAGCGCACATGGTAAAATCTTCTCTTGTGTCACTCAGCTACGAGACTGTGAGCTGGGAGCCACCCTGAACCGGGAACTGAAGCAGCGGGTACGGCCAGTCAACGGGTTGACAGTGCACAAGCCAATCGCTCACAACGACATCAAACTGGCAGCTCGCATCATCCAGAACCTGGACAAGAAATGGGGGCTATGGGTGGACCTGGAGGAGGAAAAAGAAGGACCAGGAGAAAGAGGTAAGAGACCTGCACTCTTTTTCAGTTGGTTGGATGGCGTGTGTTCAGATTCACAGTCGATGAAGGATGCAAGGAAACACTTTGAAAAGAGATGGGGGGGGGAGGATACTGTTCAGTGGAACGTGCGAGTAAACACCATCAGACGGTGAAACTGACAACATTGCATTCATTGTTCGTAACTATTTTATCATACATTTGATGGTGCTGGAAGTGTGAATGCACATTTGTGCTGTTATTTTTGCAGCAAAACTGCTATAAAGACAGAGCAAAAATCAAGCATGTTTTTTACGTTTATACATGTGTGGGAGTAGTTCCGTGTTATACGGATTGGCATTTTTTGGCGATTTCTTGTGCACTTCGATGGATGCGTGTGCTGGTCCTCTGATCCATACTTTTGATTCTTCGGCCTCGACTCTGTTGGCTGCCATCCCATCTTGTTGAGCGCTACAAGACTTCCCAGGTGTCTGCCAAAACACAATTCATTAGCAGTGAAATAGAATCTCGAAAGGTCAACAAAACCATCAGAAACAAGTGGAGGAACGAGTGGCTTCAGAAGGACAGTTTTGGTGCAGATGATGTGATTTATGGGTGAAAAAATTTGATGAGCCAGGTATGGCATGGTGTGTGCTGTGTTCCAAGTGACTCAAGTATGCATTAAAGAGACGCAAGTCTTTGGATATCATGCAGTGGATCCCTCACACACAGACGTTTTTAAAGGCTCAAGATCACACGAGCACCCACCCAACTGCATAGCCTGTGCTTGCACGACCTTCAAAGGGTGACCATGTTTCTAATGAAAAAATTCATGTGTGTTGCTTTTTAGCAGAGCACTGCCTGCCTTTTTCAGTAGTGCCGGATCTTTTTGCTTGGTACAGACACTGTGTCAGGATCAGCCTGCTGTGGAAGAATCGTCAAACCAGTCGAAGAACAGCCACTTACACACTGACGCATGGTGTAGCTGAAGCCTTAAGAAATGAAGTTTCATAAATTAAAAATCATCAGTTTTGTTGAATATTGACGAGTCAACAAACACTTCAAACGACAGTGATGGTCAGTGTTTTGGTTCGCTTTTTTCTATGTGGAGAAGGGAGAAATTGTCACACAGCTGCTTAACAGTTTTGTAGCCAATTTTTGTGACAGCATGCGATCTGTTTGCAGGGGTCAAAGACTACTTTGACAGAGGCGACCCTGGTGATGGCTGTGGTGATAATGAGGATGAAATTATCCCTTTTACATACATTCAGGGTTTGTATTAAGGGAAAAAGCAGTAAACTGTCCTTGAAGGTCAAGTTTTCATCAGTGTCTGGGGAGGCTTTGCCCCCACAAACCCAGCAGGGCGTTGGACCTCGGCTGCAAACTTTTCAGTATTACAAACATTTCTTGCCCCCACCCATGTGTTTTATATGTGTGTGTCTCTCATTTTTGTAGTACCAGCCATCTGTGCGATCACTCCCTAGTGAGTGTTGCTGTATGCCCATCAATGTTTCCGCTCTGTTTTTCAATGGAGTATTGCTATGTATACCTGGTAGTGTTTCCTCTCTGTTATGTGTGAAAATAGACATTAGCAAATGATATAAATCTGGTTGTAAATCTCATCTGATTTCTTTGATATATACCTGGCTGTAAATCTCATCTGATTTCTGACACAAACAAATAATGCTGTCTACCTGGCAGTGTTTTGTAGTTGATTTCTGTGGAACTATACACTAATGAGTGTTGCCAGTTGAAAAAAAAAAAAAGTAGTATGATACTCTCAGTATGTTGCATCTAATTTCAGATTGTATTTAGTTTTTGATTGAGACAAGATACCAGTCAGTGTTTCTTGCTATATATTTGGCAGCTTTTGTCTTTTCTTTCACAATTTCAGGTAGTTCAGGTTAGTGTAGAATTAAACACAGCCTGTGTTGCTGTATACTTGGCAAAGTTTTTCTCGCAGATTTTCAATGTTTCCAGCTTTGGGTAAAGCTACACACACAAGTAAGTGTTACTTTATATCTGACATTGATGTGTGTTTGATTTCAGATTGTGTTCAGCTTTGTGTCCAACAACCCAGTGCTGCACAACATCACAGACTACTTGGTGGAGGAAGGCAGTTACGAAGAGGACGAACTGCTGGGTAGGTGGTGGTTGGCCTTAAAGTGACTTGCATGTGTTGGGTATGTGGAATTCCTGAATTCTGGGAGTTCCACTGAAGGTTCACGCCGGCCATGTGAGAAACCTCTTCCCGAAGGCTTTGGGTAGTTTGTATCTTAGAGTACCCCTGACTTTGAACAATCCTTCAGGGCAAGGGTTTAGGATCTCGCACACTCATGGCCTTGTCCTTCGCTTCCTCATTGCTGTCTATCTGTCACCTTGGAACATTCTTAGAGCAAGGTATTTCAACCTGTTCCCTTCTGCCTGTTCATGTTTCCAATCATTATCACAGATCTCTTAATGCTTCTTTAAGTTGAAGTTCTGCCATGGTAAAACAAAACCACTACCAATTTGGGTTGGAGAACGTGTGTAGCCCGAATTATAAATGGAGCTTGTTTCATTTCTTGCGGTTTGGCATAGCATGGTTGATGCAGGAGAGAGGTCAGCAAGTGTTAATCTGTCTTTCACAAGATTGCAGTTTACATGAAAGAAAACTCCATATGTTTGTTTTGCTGTACTAGAATGGCACTGTGCTGTAATTCAACCATGCCATTGTGGATGACAAAATCTGTATGTAATGGAAGTATAATGTGTATTTATGGCTAATACCCAACCCAGTTTCTCTCTTTTCTGTTATTCCCTTTGGCTTTTTTTTCCTCCCTAGTTTAGTTGAGGGGACTGCAATCAGCATTGTACAAAAAAAGATTGTATTTGCTGTTGAAAGGCACAAATATTAAGTAGTCAGATAATCAGTTCTGATCAAAATAAATGCAAATCATCTTATGGGAGCTGTGTGGTTTTTGGTAAGGAAACAGTCCAATGGCGTGACATTTACAGACTGCACACAGATTTCTGAAAAATGATATGAACAGTATTGTGCCAGAACACAGTAGGGTTTGTTTTTAGCGGTAGCGTTTTATAATGTGATAATTAAGAAGAGGATAAACAGATTGTCACTGTGGTATTTCAGATGTTCCCGCCCTTTAACCTCTGTCATACAGTGTGAAGGTATTTAGCAGGCTAAAGTCAAGAAGCAACATATCAGAGAAAGGAAACTGGAAATGAAATGAAGCAGGGAACAGGCGTAGGCTCAAAGATTGTCCCCAACATTTTATACTGTTTGCATCATGTCCTTAGTTTTTCAGCGACTCCTCCCCCCCCCCCCCCCAATTTTAGTTTCGTTACATTTACTACCCTTCGCTGGCTGCTTTGGGGTGCTGTTGGATTTTTTTTTTTTTGAACCCTTGGTGGTGAGAACACCACAGTATTATGGACTGTGGTGTGTCTCTATCTGATGCCAAGAGCACAGACACAATCAGCCGTGTCTCCCTGATGAGTCGGATCCAGCGGATGAAAGGCCTAGGAACAGGCAATACAATATATCTGCCTTCGAGAGGGATTGGAATGATTCCTTCATGCAGCTAGTGAAGAGTTTTCATATTTAATATATTTTCTAAATTTTGTGTTTCCATTTTCTTCATCTTAACCCCCCCACCCCCCCCCCCCCCCCAAGTTCAAATCTTTGCTAAGTCTTTACTGTGATGACGGAGGGGTTGTTGGCCTGCGCTTGTTTTTCCCCCACTATTAGATTGTTCGTCTTCGTATTCGTCTGACTTTATTGAAGTTTAAACGGCTGTGTCAGTCTTGAATAAAAGTTACTCTGAGTTAGGTTTTCTAGTGGGAGCAAGAGTTACCCTACATGTTTTTTGTTCAAAGGAAGGAAGTCAGCGCTGAAAAGACATAAATGCAAAAATGTGCTTATCAGCTAAGCCAGATTTATCAGGTTTGAAAAGAGTGTCTGAACAAGTTGAGCAGTATCATTTTCCATGATAATATTTCAAGAATTAATTAGACAGTTTCCTTGTGAATGAGAGAGAGAACTTTATACATTCCAAATTATAAGAATTAACTAGATAACATTGTCTTGTGAGTGAGAGACAGAACTTTACCATTATACATGCTGTAAAAAGAACACTGTGTTGAAATGAGGAGGTTGATGTGATGTGTGTGGATTGTGTATGGCAGGGAGTAGATAGAACTTTACCTGAATGCATGTCAGAAATGAACAGTCTATTGAAGTAAGGTTGATGTGATGTGTGTGGATTGTGTATGGCAGTGACTAGATAGAACTTTGCCTTTATGCATGTCAAAATGAACAGTGTATTGAAGTAAGGTTGATGTGATGTGTTTGGATTGTGTATGGCAGGGACTAGATAGAACTTTACATTTATACATGTCAAAAATGAACAGTGTATTGATACAAGGTTGATGTGGTGTGTTTGGATTGTGTATGGCAGGGACTAGATAGAACTTTGCCTTTATACATGTCAAAAATGAACAGTGTATTGAGGTAAGGTTGATGTGATGTGTTTGGATTGTGTATGGCAGGGACTAATTAGAATGTTACATTTATACATGTCAAAAATGAACAGTGTATTGATATAAGGTTGATGTGGTGTGTTTGGATTGTGTATGGCAGGGACTAGATAGAACTTTGCCTTTATACATGTCAAAAATGAACAGTGTATTGATATAAGGGTGATGTGGTGTGTTTGGATTGTGTATGGCAGGGACTAGTGAGGACGACAAGAAGGATATGAACAATGAGGTTGCTGTGGAGAGAGATGAGAGCCTACTCAAGGCTAGTAATGGTTTTTTTTTTTTTTTTTTTCTTTTTTTTTTTTACAAATCTCTCTCTCTCTGTCTCTCTCTCTCTGTCTCTGTCTGTCTGTCTCTGTTCAGCACTATAAATGTACAAGAGTTTTTACCCCTGCTATTTATGATGAATGGCATCAGAAAGTGATTCTTGTTTTATTTCTGGCCCAGTTAGTGTGGACTGAATGGGTCAGCTCTCCTTGGCAAGTGAAAAGTGCAAGTAACATTGCTTTTGTCGATAAAATAAAACATTCATATGTGCCTCCTTCAATTTTCAGTGTTATCAAATGGTGTCACTGCCTACAGATTAGCAGGGTTGGCACGCTCCTTTGATATTCTTCAATTTTCAGATATTTGTTCAAAGGTTTGAAAATTCTTGAATTTGCACCTTTCCCTTGAAATCTCCTTGAATTTTAAAGTTTTCTTTGAAAGTGAAATATCCTTTTTGGGGGAAAATTCTTCTGTGAGTCTGTTTCTGATTGTGACTTTGTTTATTTTGCCATCGATGTAAGCGAATGACGATCGAATATGAATGTGTCATCTGCTGGAGAAAGAATGACCCAAGGGAAGTAACTCAGAACATCCGGTACATCCAGGTCTCGAGCACAGGTTGCCATTGCTTGTAGGACAGGGATATTCAGTAGCAAATTCGTGTAAAAGATTTCAAAATCATGCCTTGGGGAAAGTGTTTATTTAAACCCATGTGGTTAGAGAAAGAACCTTATAGAAAGTGGGTGAAACGCGATGTAGACAAACAAAAGGCTGTGTGATCAGTTTTGCCACAAGATTATCGATATCTCACTGATCCGGCTCTCACCAGCCACATGAAAAAGAAAGAAGCATCTGGAAAATGACAACACCAGTAGACAGGTTGCATCAGTTGCACGTTTTGTTTTTTATTTCACTCGTCACTGACCAGTTCCAGTGCCCAGTTCAGCTGTGCAGCTAGATTCTGTTGAATCTGTAAGTTGAGTGGGCATTGGAACGTTCAAAATTGTAGTAAACCATAAAAACGCCACCACCGTCTCATGTGCAGGCAGTTGCTAGTTGAAAGAGGCTTTTCAGTGAATAAAGAAGTGACTGTTGAAAAATTGTCTGAGGAAAGCCTGGTTGCTCAGCGCCAGATCATCGAGCACATCAGAAAGGCAGGAGAAGTTCAGAAAGTTACCATCACAAAAGCCTTGTTGCTCTCAGCTTCACCTGCCAGGAGCAAATACGAGCAGTACCTGGAGGAAAAAAATGGAGAGAAAAACAGGCTGCAAGAGTTGGAGAGAAAAGGAAAGCTGTTTTGGACAAAGTAGAAGAACTGAGGAAACAAGAAGCACAGATATGAGGAGGATGTGGTTCATCTGGAAAAAAAGGCTGACAGGCTGGCTGAAGAAGCAGAAACCAAAAGCCAACTCAGTTTGATCATGTAATCAAATTTGCTGAGAAAGACAGCCAGAAAGAAAAAGGAGTTGAAATCCTTGGAAAAGGAAATTGAAAAGGAAATGAACAATTTGGAAGACAGCCTTTGCTCACAACCTTCCCTCCCCAACCATAACCACACATACACGCACGCACACACAAAGAAACATACAGTGACACACATGTACATCCTGTGTTTTCCTACAAACTAAGAAAAAAAAAACAACTATGCTGTGTGTTACCTTAAAATATGAAGAGGAACTGACAAACGCAAGAATATTCTTTTGGAACTTATGGGCTTGTGTTCAGTGTCAAGAGAATTTAAATGTTTGTGATCAGTGATAAGACATGACTCGGTGACAATTGTGTGTGGAAAAAATAGTTTGATGTTTTTCTACAAACTTACTGATTAGGACAAAAATAGAGCTGATGCAGTTGATGAGGTGTGCTTTTTTTTCTTTTGTAAGGGGGAGGGGGGTGGGATGGTATTTTACAGTGAAATGTATGCATAGAAATCCTTGAAAAAATGAGAAAGAATTGAATTTGGTTGCCAAAAGTGTGTGTGTGAACCCTGGATTGGTCCATGCATGCCACACCACATCTGCTCAGCTAAAAGACCACAAGTGTGCAGGATGTACAGCTGGATAGGTTAATAATTTGATAATTAAGATGAAAGGATTTTAGATGAGGTTTCAAGGACGTAACTTAGCAGAGGGCCTGACTTAAACCATCAGCACAATGGGCAGTCAGTCGTAGGGCACCTACCTGTCATTGTCTGTGCTACTACTCTAGCTCTGTGTTCAAGTGAGCATGCATGTGTATGTGTATGTATGTATATGAAAGAACTCCCAGAAGGATGCTGTACGTCCTAATTTGACAGTTAATAATTATTCCTGAAGTGCATAGAAAATCATTATTCCTGTAGTGCATAGAAAATCGATGCCAAGAAAAGATTCTGTACATGTGGGTTTCATATTTTTCATTTGTTGAGACTGGTAATGGTGTTGAAGTAATTCCACAGTCACAGGGATTTGTTGTCACACTGGGCTGGGAGTAGATTGTGTCTCAGATGATTAAAAACAGAGCATGTTGGACATCATTTTCCAGCATGGATTCATGTACAGGACGCTTTGCTTGTCCTGCCTTACGAGTAACTCCATATGTTATGTAATTCCTGTGTGTGTTTGGCTGTGCAGGTGTTAGACCGCATGATCATGTATCTGCGCGTGGTACATTCCCTTGACTACTACAGCGCCAACGAGTACCCCAACGAAGACGAGATGCCTCACCGCTGTGGCATCATGCATGCCAGAGGGATGGCTCCCGGTGCCACGTCCAAATTCAAACAGAATGATGGTGGGTCATATTTACCATGTGGGTGGGTTAGACTTGGGCATAGCACTGGTAGTGTAAAAGGTAGCTCAGTCTGTGGATTTAAAAAGGTAGCTCAGCTCTGTAGACTTTAGGAGGTCTTGTTGAACTTTTTTTTCATCCCACTATCACTTGATAGTCTGACAGCGTAGTGAGAAATTTTTGTTAAGAAACTGCTTTTTGTAAGGTGAAGAAATTTTTTGTAATATAGACTATCAGTTTATTTGACAAATAATGACCTTTTTATTTTAGCATCTGCTGTGTCTTGGCACTCAAACCTTGCCAAATAATCTTTTTGCTTTCAAAATTATACTTTGTTGAGCTGAGTTTTTTTTTTTTTTTTTATATAGTTTCTCTACAGGTAGGTCATTCGGTGATGTATCTCATGTTATGGTTGTTTTAGACGTATGTTTTGTTTCATCCAAGTGACTGTTGTACAACTAAAAGTAGTTTTATAGATCTATTTTCGGTTGACCCGTTTCCATGAGGCAAAGTGCATCCTCAGTGCTGAGAGTCCTGAGGGCTTAAGAAGTCTCTTATCCGTGCCTTATTCCAGTGCTGGTGAGTTTTAGGTTCCAGTCATTCATGTTTTAAAAAAATAATTTGGCCTTTAGTGAATGGTTACATATTATATATGGTTGGAATCTGAAATCAGTGTTCTGTGAAATGATGGTACCGTAAAGGTCTTTAAAGTAAAGTTTAAAGTTTTGTTCTTTAAAGTAAAGTTTAAAGTAATTTAATGTTACAAGTTCAGGCCAAACTGACTTGAGTTTCTTTTTCTTTTCTTTGTAGGGATAGTCAGGTCTCTTTGCTTTCATCTATGTTCTCTGTCCAAAAGAGACTGAAAGCTATAAATGTAACCAAGTCTGTGTTGTGTGGACCATGGTCATTTTGGATCCATTTGGAGAATGTGGCAGGAAGCCACTGATGAGTGCATACATGTCTACGGACACCATAGAAAGACATGGAGTTATGGTCCAAGTCATGGAAAAGGCATAAAATGAGAGAACCGCTTTCATCAGTCACAGAATGTTTGGTATGGGTATGTTTGTCAGGGGACAAACATTAAGAAAACATTTAGTTTGTTACCAGAAAACACTGGCATGTTCATTTTGATATCAGTAAAAATACATTTTATGTGCAAAAATAGCTGATTTGAGGTAATGCAATTTCTCAAAATGGCATGGTTGTATGGAATAGTTGTGAACTTGAAACAAGAAACGAGTAGGGTAACTCTTGCTCCCACAGTGAAACAAATACACACCCACAAGTCCGGAGGAATGCTGCTTACGACACGGAATCACCTTGCAGATATGATAGCACACAGAACAAACAAGGAACTTTGCCTGAGTGAATGATTTCAGGCATGCAGTGCTGTTACATAAAACTCTTTCCATGTGGGTTGCAGTGACAGAATACATGACCAATTTTGAAACTAAGCTGAAACCATTCCTGGAGGGCAGCAGTTCCATCACTGAAGAGGAGGCCATCAGATTGGGCAAGAAAAACCCTGAGATATATCCTTACTTTTCATGTGTGTGTGTGTGTGTGTGAAAAATAGATATTGTTTTTAAGAATTTGGATTTGGGGAAAAAAGGTTTGGTTGGTTGTTTTGCTTCAGAAATTGATGTAAGTTGGAATTTTAACCTTAGACTTTTAGATTACATGTAATGTGTTTCAGATTTTAACTTTACCCTCAGCGTTGAGTTAGTTCCCAGTGTCAGCTGGGCAACAAAATATTATTTCGAGACATTTAGCTTTTCCTGCAAGTTCTGATGGCGTGTTAGAAATGGCATGTGAATTATGTAAAATGAAGAAAAGAAAGCGGGAGGGGGGTGCCTGGACTGCCTATAACATGGAATTTTTTTGCTGCTGGCTGCTGCTTTTTTTTTTTTTTTTTTTTTTTACATCGGAAAGTGCATTATGTTAAAATTTTTCAAGCTATGGCCTGTTTGCTTCGTTGGGCAAAATCTCTGTTTGACTTTGATATGAATACGCTGTAAGAGAGCGTCAAACAGTCTCAGCCCCAGGCATGTTTATTTCCTTTCTTCTTTTGCTCAGTTTCATTTCTTTGAATGGTCATTCTGGTCTTTCCGATCTTGTGCGTTGTTGTGCCCATGTACATTCCTGCTTGGCCTACATGTTCCTCGCTGACCTTCATCTTCTGCAGATCCTTTCTCTTCCCAGACCTTCATTTGCAGGGGAACCACTTCCCATTTGCGTGGAACCTGCCTCCTGTTCTGTCTCCAGTTCTAATTCCCTTCCTTCCTTCAGGTCCGCTCCCAGGACAGACTACTCCTTTGTACTGATCAGTAGCCTTATTTTCTTTTACCTTACGATAGTGTGGGGGTGAGTGCATATGTCTCTCCTCTCTGCACTGTGTCTTTGTGAGGAACGTTTAACTCTCAACAGTTTGCATTATTTTTCGCTATTTTCTGTAGCTACGCAGCACCCTCAACAGTTCAAGGCACCCATAACCACAGTCATTACTACAGAACGTTGGCATATTATACACCAAAATAGCTGAAAATGAGAACATAGGCATATTATACACCAAAATAGCTGAAAATGAAAACATAGGCATATTATGCACCAAAACAGCTGAAAATGAATACAGATTCTGAAATTAACGGCTAACATGCAAGTAACAACAGAACACAGAAATTGTACAGTACATGTATTTATTATTTTCTTTTATGCTTTTCCCTTTCATTATGAAAAATTTTTTTTCCTTATTAAATATTCTTTGTTAAAAAGCACTTCATTATGCAGACACATCATTTTCACATGATTCAAAATAAATTTGCAGCATATTACTCAGTGTTTGTGCATTTCAGGCAAACAGAAGTCTGTTGTCATTTTTTTTTGCTATTTTTAGCCACTAGGAACACTGATAAATATCTTTCAGACCAGCATGGTGTTACTCCAAGACATAGGCATATTATGCATGAAAAGAAAGGGAAATGAATGAACTGTAAGAAACTAACAGTAAACACACAAATAAAAGTCAAAATGAAAAACTTTTTTTTCTTCTTAACCCACAAAATATTTGTTTGGTTATGAAAACGCATTTCACTGTGCATTTTAACTTTGACAGCACATCAGTTACAAACACCACATGTTCACATAATGTAGCACTGATGTGCACAACATTACTCCATGTAACACTGATGTGCAGTATATTACTCCATGTAACACTGATTTGCAGTATATTACTCATTGTCACACTGATGTGCAGTATATTACTCTATGTAACACTGATGTGCAGTATATTATATTACTCCATGTACACTGGTGTGCAGTATATTACTCCATGTAACACTGATTTGCAGTATATTACTCCATGCAACACTGATTTGCAGTATATTACTCCATGTAACATTGTTTTGCAGTATAGTACTCCATGTAACACTGATTTGCAGTATAGTACTCCATGCAACACTGATTTGCAGTATAGTACTCCATGTAACACTGATTTGCAATATATTACTTCGTGTAACACTGATTTGCAGTATACTACTTCATGTAACACTGATTTGCAGTACATTAATCAGTCTGTGTATTCCAGGTATCAGTGCTAAAACAAGTGAAAGAGCTGTAAAGTCATTTACAGCTAACCATATTCAGAAATACCAACATACAGGTTACAGTGAATAAGCACCAAAAAAAAAAAAGGCAAACAAATAAACCGTTTGATTAATTCACTCTTTCAGCCAAACAAAACCAGACAATTCTGACAAGTTTTCAACCAAGCACTACTGACAAGGCTCTGTTTTTATGTTGCTGAGTGCTTCCTGTCTAGGAGTGAGTACAGCCGACACCTGTTCATCTGTGTGTGCATGCAGCAGGTAGATTCTTTCTTTGTTTTTATGTTGCTGAGAGTTTTCTGTCTAGGAGTACAGCCGACACCTGTTCATGTGTGTGCATTTTGTAGCAAAAGTTTACTGTTTCTTTTGTGAAACAATAATGAGTATTGCTGGAGTTTTTTGTAGCATGGTAAAAAAATCTCATTTCTTTCCTTTTTGAATTTTTTGTAGCAAAGTTTACAGTTATGTTCTCTTCAGGCCCAAATAGGAATGATTGGATGATTTTTGTAGCAAGGTTTACAGTGGCGCTTCTCTTCAGCCCAAGTAGGAATGATTGGATGATTTTTGTAGCAAGGTTTACAGTGGCGCTTCTCTTCAGCCCAAGTAGGAATGATTGGATGAGTGGATAGAACAGGTGGTGGGTGGTTGGGTGGTGCATTTTTTTTTTTTCCCATACAAAGGCACTAGCTGGTTTTCACTTAAACACCCCCCCCCCCCCCCCCCCCAATCTCTCTTATCAATTCTACAGTAAAAATCCTGACTGTGGCTTTTATGACGTTGCAGTTCTGTAACATGTGCTTACCTCCCCCCCACCCCCCCCATCTCTCTTATCATCAATTCTACAGTAAAATCTAACTGGCTGTAGCTTTTATGGCCTTGCAATTCAGTAACATCTGGGTCTTTTTCAGCCACAGCTTTGAACAAAATAAACTGTTGACTCAAGCAGTGTCCAAAAAATGAAAAAAATACAAGGTTTTCCACCTCTTGTTTGTTTTTGTCAATGTTTCATATATTGCCAAATGAGATGATCACTTTTGTCAGTTCCTCCCATAAACTGATTATAATCATGTACAAGAAGTGGCTGACGCACTGAACAAGGCGGAACTGACCATTCAGCTTCCTCCTCCGTCTGGTAAACCTCAGCTCAATACAAAAATCACAGTGCTTCTAAAAATTACAATGAAAATGTGTACAATACACACACACACACACACACACACACACACATATTTGTTTTCAATAGTAGCACTAAACACAAAGACATCCCACTCTCTCTCGCGCGCGCGCGCGCGCGCACACACACACACACACACACACACACACACACACACACACACTCTGTATGTATTACAAACTCAAACACATGCACACTCACACATGCACACACTGTATGTATTACACACACACAAGCACACACTGTATGTACACACACACACATGCCCTTAAAATGGCACAAAGTGGGGTGATGTCAAAATGGGGTGAAATGTCGCAACTATGAGGCGGCACTTTGGGTGGCTCTCTGAGCCATACTATGGATGTATCCACCCCCAAGTCAGTATGAGTTTGTAAAAGGCAAACATTGAGGTGGTCAGGGCATCACAAAGTTTGTAAAAGGCAAACAGTTAGATAATAGGGGAAGTGGCGCGTCTGAACAGAATGGGGCGATGGAGTGTAAATGTGTGTGTGTGTGAATTTGGACGATGTTGGCAAAACTGAGGTAAGTGAGATTTTGAATGCAATACCACAATACTGCATTCTTGAACAAATCTTAAATAAATGTCAGCGAACCGCCCAGAGAAACGTGGACAAACGAGTCACAAGACAAACCACAACACGTTTCGACCCCTTAGGTCTTCTTCAGGTGCAACAAAAATGAAACAAATAACGAAATGCACTTAGCTTTGATCGCTTCTATGTTCTGAAGTGATCAAAGTTAAGTGCATTTTCGTTATTTGTTTCATTTTTGTTGCACCTGAAGATGACCTAAGGGGTCGAAACGTTGTGGTGGTGTCTTGTGACTCGTTTGTCCACGTTTCTCTGGGCGGTTCACTGACATTATTTAAGATTTGTTTAGATTTCCGCCTGCAGTCGTTGCAGTTTGCAACTAGATGCATTCTTGAACACCATTCAGTATAGTAAAAAAGTTTGGCGACAAAATTTCGCCCGATTTTTCAAATCACCCCATTTTATTGAGACGTGGATTACCTGATCGCCTCACTGTTACCTTTTTACGAACACACACACACACACACACACACACACACAGATATTCCATTCATTTCATCATCCAAAACAGCCCTGGGCTCATGGAGAACGTCAGTGAAAAATCAAGTCAGTGCTCCATTTCAACTTGCTAGGTGTGTTGCAGAACGTGGTCTGCTACAGCAAACACCTAGTCTATTCCAGTTTGACCTTGTGTCAAAACTATGCAACAAATTCAATTCTATTTTGCTTCCATGGTCAGAACGAACATTGGAAAATGCCCTGATATTGCATATTGCTTCATTCAGTGCAAGAAATTTTTTATTTCTTTTTTATTTCATGAATTATTTCATCCCAACTAAAAAATAGAACTTACCTCTCAGTGATGGTTTGGTTTGAGGGTTGTGTCGATTCGGCAGATGATTCTCAGTACCTGATCCATCAGAGGTGTTGTCACGATATGAAACATGAAAAGAATCATCACTTGAGTACAGCTGTTCGACTTCAGACTCGCATGAGCTCATGTTCACGAGATACTGGTGAAAACAGATGCTTCAAGTTTCCTTCAAGCTGATGTGGCAAGATGGCGTTGCGTTCATGAAACGGAAAATTATTTCAAAACTGTTCAAGTCAAACAAACTTTTTTTCAGCTTATATGTGGTCAAATGCTAAACTAATGTATTAGAAAGGTATTTTCGATGTATTTGTGTAAAAAAAAAATATCTAATTAGCGAAGACTGGTTGAATGGAATGTTCGGATCAGCAGTATTGTTCATGTAGGAACGATGCTGCCTAAGTGAACTGTTGAGCGTTATGGGATAAGGGTTGTTTACAGATAAAGTGTGGTAGAAATCTATTAATATTATTATTATTATTCTATGGCCAAATGCTAACCAAGATGCATCTGTCAGTTTTTTTTTTGCTCTGTCTTTACTTTTTACCTCTTCGGAACGTAGTATGCTGCGTTGTTTCCTCCATTTTGTAGGATTATATGTAACTTCTTATGAAAATAGAGACCTTGCCCATTGGGTTCGTTCCCATATTTATGTGTGATATAATCGAAGACAAGTTTGAAGTGAGGAGACTATGCAGTTGTGTGGCTTAAGTATAAGGAAGATAAAACAGTGACAGAAAGATGTCCATGAGGTTGAGAGAGGGGCAGGTTGTGGGTTGGGATGGAGTCTTTGTTCACCTTAACAAGAGAGAGAGAGGGACAGGTTGTGGGTTGGGATGGAGTCTTTGTTCACCTTAACATGAGAGGGAGGGACAGGTTGTGGGTTGGGATGGAATCTTTGTTCACCTTAACAGCAGCTCACAGAGGTGGAGAAGTTTGTGCAAGCCAACACCCAGGAGCTGGCCAAGGACAAATGGCTGTGTCCACTGAGCGGCAAGAAGTTCAAAGGGCCTGACTTTGTGCGCAAGCACATCTTCAAACAAGCATGGCGAGAAGGTCGAGGAGGTGAAGAAGGAGGCAAGTATCGTGTTAGTGTGTTTGTCTTTCTTTTCTTTTTTTTTTTTTTTTTTTTTTTTTTTTTTTTCCCTTTTTTTTTTTTTTGTAACTGTCTGATTTTGCATGCCCCTTCAGTGTCATTGCTAGACCTGTTTACTTTTTGGCTTTAGGCGTAATGGATGATGCTGATGAAGGCCTCAGTCTGCTGTTACACTCTGCTGCTATAGCACATTCTGCTTTAGAGATCACCACGAAAACCGCGCGCTTTTGAAAGAGCTGCTGGGTTGTCTGACACTGTGACTTTCCTCACATCTGAGTGTGAGTGGTTGGAATGCTTGGCTTATTGATGTAACTTGAGAATGACATACATTGAATGCATAACACTTACCATGAAGAAATATGTCTCATTCAAGAAAAAAAAAGAGAGAGAGAAGGAAATAATTGATGATGGGACTGGGAAAACTAGCTAATGCAAGTACTAAAGATATAGGTGAATATTAGCGAGAGTGAAGTATTTTTATCATTTTAAAAAAAAAAATGTTTGTTTTGCAAAATATACTGTCTAGACTCAGGGCATGGAAATTAGGTTCCACATGCATAAATGCATGATGGTGATGATGAACTTTTTTGTTCAGGTTGCCTTTTTCAACAATTACCTGATGGACCCCAAGCGGCCCTCTCTCCCAGAGCACCCAGGCAACAGACCCCCTCCCCCACCCAGGGAAGGAGGGGCACAGTTCACCACTCCTTCCAGCCTGCCCTCCCAGCCCCCAACCTCCTTGATGGCTTTGGGAATAGAAAACCCTCCAGTGATGTACGGAGGTGAGTGAGGGAAGTGGTGGTGGTGGTGTGTGGCAAGGGAGGATGGGGGAGGAGAGGGAGAGGTTCATTTTCTGTTTCTTCCATATATTTGTGTTTTTATTAACAAACATTTGGTAGAGTTTGACACAAAATCTTGTCAGTGCAAATTGTTTCCTGCCTTTTTGAAGGTCCGTACTACTAGTTGTAACTTTTTTTTGTGTGTGTGACTCTCTTCAAACCCTTTTTTCTTACAGTTCTAATTTGGGGTTTTTTTTTTCAGTCTTTTGGGAACTTTTTTTTATGCTTTATTCTCCTTGCACAGTTTATAACATGGAAGCTTTTTTTTTTTTTTTTTTTTTTTCCAAATAATCTGGCAGCTAGAGAATGAGACTGTACTCGCTGTATTGGCTAGAATAGACTCTAGATATCCATTCTGAAAAGTCAGTTTGCCTCTGTTGCCTTTTCTTCACACTTACTGTCCAAACAAATGCCTTATGAATATTTGTTTTCAGATCTTCAGTTGTGTGATGATATATTTGCTCCTCTGTCTCTCTCTCTCTCTCACCTCTCTCACTTTGTCAAGTGTTGATTTATATTTGGTCATTTCTTCTTTTGGTCTTTGTGTTAGCTATGGGGGAAATGTATCCTAAGCTATGTAGTTGCTTTTGAATCTAATTTGTGCAGTGTCAACAGGTTGCGTAAAGTGTGAGTGTTATGTGCATGCATCTCAGAGCACAGTGTAAGTGATAAGGTTGTTCTTTGGTTGGTGCATTTTGAATATGGTTTGAAATCAAGTTCAGTTTCAACCAGATGTGTGAATTTCACAGAGTGAGATTGTGTCTTGAGGAGAAAGTTGCTACTGTCATGAAGTGTTGCTGTATTTGTGTTTGCAGTTTTATCATTTCGAAATATTGGATGTTGGTGCATCCATTATTTACTTAATTACCCGTGACAGGGGTTAGTTTTGTCTGGTGTAATTTTGGCATGATTTGTCATGGTGTTACCGTTATATATGAAGATGTGAAGTGAAACTGTCATGACATTATCATCTGACTGAAATCCCTGTGGTGCACAGCACTGTCTTTACTGACAGTTCTGCCAGATGATCTCTTGATCTGTGAAAGGTGTGTTCTTTCCAGGAAGCATGCCATCTTTTGGAGCACCTAGCTACGGCCGTGATGGGCACGATTTCTCCAGGAGAGGAGGAAGACCTTATGGGTGAGTGTTTTCTAGGTGGCAGAGAAGGAGGACAAATAAGAGAAATAGCTTAAAACATGGATTACTGGGTTCACAGTTGTGTAACTAAACAACAGCTCTTTCTGTGAGATCTGAATGAATGTGTAGGCTGTTAGATGTGCCAAATAGGATTTTCATCAAAAATTTCACAAATGAGTAAAATGAAATATGTTATACTTGATCTGGCTTTTTGCCAGGCATTGAGTTTTTCTGTTGGTTGTTTGTCAGGAAGTATTTTTTCTACATTGTTCTCAGTGTACTGAGTTCTTTATCTTTCTCGTTTGTCTGCTTCAGTTGTTTACAACCCCATTATGCAGCCTTGAGATGGTGTTTACGGTCACTGGGACAACCAAACAACTTGAAAATCATTGACTGACTGTTCTGGTATTCTGCCTTGTAAAGACAGATGTATGGAATTCCAAGTGGAAGTGGAAAGGATAAGGGGGGGGGGAGGATGGTGGAGGGTAGGTTAGGGTGCTCATAGGAAATGCTGGACGCTATCAGGTTAGACGGATGCTTGTGCAATGCAGGATGTTTTCCCAGTATCAATGAAATATTGCAGAAAGAAGGCTGAAGAATATTCTGTGATATGTTTGTAGTTAACATTGTACATTGACTTTCCCCCTCCTTTTTGATTGAATACCGTCACATATACTTAGGTTTGTGACCTGAATTGAACAAGTATCCCTATATGTGAACAACAAAGCTGGAAAAGGAAGTGTTGAATCGTTTAGGTTGACCTTGATGTATATATTTCATAGACTGGCATTAACATGCTGATATAACATGGGCAACAAAGCTGTTAGACCCTGAAATATGCATTTTGTGAGATGTGCAAAATATTGGAACACACATATGCAGCCTAGTTTAGGCAGTGCCAGTTGTTGTTACTTGGTCTGCTTGTTAATGTTGTGAGTTTGTTACCCTTGTTTGTCAAAGGATTTGGGTTTTTTACTTTGTTGTTGTAAAAATGGAAGAATTTGGATTTTTTTTTTTTCTTTAAATTGATTTGATCAGTAGTTCAGAAGATCCCAGCTTCGGGAATTTGAAAATTCGTGAAAGTTTTGGCCTTTCTTTCATTGCTGGGGTTTTTATTTCTGAAGCTGTGAAGGAAAGCATGATTCATTGTTCTTATGAATTGGTGAAAAAAAAGTCGTGTGTAAGAGGCTTAAAGATACAAAGTAAACATGTCTGATAAAGAAGTAATGATTGTTTACAACAAAGTTACTCATGTGTGGGCAAGAGGCTAAAAGGGATAAAGCATAATATAAAAACAACTTATTTCCCCGTGAGTAGTTTGCACTTACAGGATTCATTAAACTGATGTTGGTTGGAGGGAGGAAACAAAAGTAAAAAAAAAGAAAAAGAAGAAAACGGTGAACTCTGAAAAATGATTTGAAAGAGGAGCCAGTCAGCCCACGCTATTTGTGTCAAAACTGCAGAATGGAAGACACTTCACTGCAAAATGACTGGACAGTTGAACTACAATGTCAAGATATAAAAAAAGAAAAAATTCATAATAATTAGAAGTGTTCAGTCTACAGTGTCATTTTTCTTCTCTGGCCTGATGTGGAATGGGTGGTAATTTTTGTTTTGTTGAAGTTCAGGAGAGGGGAATTATGAAAACGTCACTGTGCAGGCTTAGAATTTAATCATCCTGTTTAAATGAACATGGATTTTTGTAATTTATTGAATTTTTGGAATTAAAAGAAAAACATACAGAAAAAGAGGTAGTGTGGCTTACAACTACCGTCATGTAAATTTTTTGGAATTAAAGATCCAGACAGCTTAGATAAGGAAAGCCAAGATGGCTGTGGATCTGTGAAGCTGCGTGGAATGGCTGGTTGTACCCTGTGGGCAAATGCATGGACTTCGGCATAGGAAACATGTACACACATACAGGAACTATCGTATGTAACTGGGTCTGCATGTTCATGCAGACATGCTCACATATACTCGCGCAAATGCACAGAGCTAGAAAAAAAAAGGCATTTGCTCGTATGTGTTCACACAGAGATGCACAGTAGGAAAACATGAAGAGACCTGTCATCTGTACCATCTAGTATGATGAAGAGGCTTGAGGCACTGACCAGCATATTCGTGGTGTGTTTGGCAGCAGGCGGAGTGACCCACGACCTATCATTGAATACAGAGACCTGGACGCCCCTGACGAGATGGACATTTTCTGAAAATGTGTGCAACCACAAGTTTTGCATCGGGAAGGAACGCCCCGTCACCTCTGGGTCATGTGACATGGTGTCTGCTTGTTTTTGCTAGGGTTCTGACCACTCAACTGCCAGGTTTCCTGAAGGGGGGGGGGGGGGGGGGGGGGGGGGACATTAGGGGGGAGAGGGAGTGATCCCTTCATCATGAGTCATGACATGGTATAAAGTCTTCGGTCTGGTTCACAAGGTGTTGAATTTTTTTTTTTTCTTTTTTTTAATTTTTTGTTTAATCTGTTTTCTTAGAGTCCTGTTTGTGACCATTTCATGCCAAAGTTGCTCCAAGGGTTGAAGGATGTGTTTGATTGCTGTAGGAAGCCATGTCATGGCAGTGCCACTTTTTGTCACACAGAGAAAGGAGGGAATGTTTGTCCCATCCTCTGTTAGTTTTCCTTCGTGCAGAGTAAGGAAGATAAGGAGAGCGATTGGTGCTTTTTCTGATTGTCCATCATGGCATGGTAAAACAGTAAACAGACATACAGTTTCTATTATGGCATGGTAAAACAGTAAAACAAACGTACAGTTTCCGTTATGGCATGGTAAAACAGTAAGCAAACATACAGTTGGTATTATGGCATAATGAAACAGTAAACATAGTTTGTATTACGGCATGGTAAAACAGTACACAAACATAGAGTTTCTATTATGGCATAGTAAAACAGTAATGTACAGTTTGCATGCCGTTTGAATGACTTCCTGGATCTTCAGGACTATTATATATTTTTTCTTCATTTCCATTTAAGCTATGATGGACGCTTGGAACAAACCCGACAGGGCATTGGGAAGGGCTAGGGATAGAGAGGGGGAAGGAGATGTAAGGATGGAGACCAGGTAATGTTGAAAGCATATGCGTTGTAACAAACGTTGACATTGTTTCTGAATGTGAGAGATGTATTTTTTTTGAGTGGGGAGGGGGGGGCAGCAGTGATTTTTTTTTCCTTTTTTTTTTTTCCTTTTCTTTTTTGTGGTATATAATTGTCAGACACGATTGTTTTATCTGAATGGTATGCACTGTGTGTGTGTGTGTGTGTGTGTGTATGTCTTACCTTGTCTGTTTTTACTTTTGTTTTGTAGTATATGAGAAGTAAAGACATTGAACAACAAGAGCGTGTATTGTATTTTTTGTTCAGAAAATGATTGTATCAATGCTGAAATCAGACTGGAACTGAGGTGCAAGACCAGAAAGTGTCATGAATTGGAAAGTCTGAAAGTTTTATATGCAAAACCAGAATACCGTTTCCGCACTAGAGTCCAGAGAAAGTTTTGCAGAATTTCAGAACATGTGTAGGTATTGATAAGAGTGGGTGAAAAAGCAGAAAGGAATAGAGACATGAATAAATCTGGAAGTATAGTGGAGAAGCAGACAATATTGAAGTAAACTGAGGTGACCCAAAATGTCGGTCATGTGGCAACCATCTCCATGTTTTCCCAGTCTTAGTGTTGTGGAGCAGGTACTAAATACTCGTACTTCCTCTCTCTCTATCACCCTCGCTCTGTGTGAGCGCTCTCACACAGAAACCACACAGGGACACATTTTATTGCTTCTGTGAAAAGAATCCCGCTGTCTCATTAAAAGTGTAAGTTGTCTCCAAGCTAAAGTATTGGCCAACTGACTGCACATGCATTGTGGTCTCTGTCACAAAGGGAGTTGAAAAAAGATAACACAAGTACATTTTACATATGCAGTATACTACCACATGCCAGCAGCATTTTTTTTTTTTCATACTCAAGGAGAGGGGAAAGGCATGTCGGCAGCAGCACATGGACGTGCGTGCACACACACACACATTCAGATGTGTTTTTTCAAATTCAAAAACCGGTTGTTTTGTTCACGTTTGCGAAATATAATGGTACTATTTCTGTGGTTTTTCTTAGGAATTTTGTCCAGGGTCATACTTTGCCCTGAGTTGTGTAATAATGACGTGCAAAGTTCATGCTGTATAATGGAGCCTGCGCTTTTCTCCTGGTCCTGACAGACTAGTGCTTAGATTACCACTCAAGGTCTACTGGTTGGTGGGCTAATTTTTATCACTGCTCTGCCAGCATTTATTTGACCCTGAGGTGCATGGTGGCCCAGTACTTTCACCTACAAGCACAGTGATTGATAGTTCTCTTTAACGAACTCGCCTTTTCTTAATGGCTTGTGAGTTGACTTGAATGCAGTGACGGCCCTGATAATGGTCCTTTGCGGTTGGTTGGGCTATAAGCAACATTACAAACATACTTACCAATCATATCATGTGTTTTGTCAATTGGTCCATACATGTCTACCCCTATGGAACTTCCGTATTTTCTACAGCAATTAACAAAAAAACGAAGTAGCTACGGCAATTATGGAAATTTATTTTTCGTTACGGTTTAAAAGAGTTTTCAACAAAATTTACTTGAAACGATCGCAAGTTTGAAGCAGACGATGCTTTTGAAAGCAGAAGAAGGACACCAAATGGTAAAAGGGACGTAAAGCCCCGTCTTCATCAAGTAGACAAATAGCGTATGTCTCCAACGGCTTCTGCTATAGAGGGACGTTAAAATCCGTTATTCAAGCAAACAATGCTTTTGAAAGCGGAAAGTACTAAACCGGATATCGCAAGTAATTGAAGTTTAGAGAAACATGGTGTCTAATACAAAGAGAAAGCAAATGGATGTGCCAACTGGTGATGCCGATGAACCTGCATCAAAAAAGCGTCAACCGTCACAGAAGTTCCTGGACAAATACAGTGGCAATTTTCAACAACCGTTCTGCAAGGCGAAGGTATACAAATGCAGAACCAGGCTTGCTGCATTATCAGACCAGACCCGGGGCAACTCGAGACCCGGTATACGTCACTACAGAACCAACGTGCATAAATACAGGATTCTCTTGTGCTGCTACAAGATGGCATTTCATCGTTATATGACCAGTTTATCACCAAGACAGGATCAGTGTCTGAAGGTGGTGGACCAGTCTTCCTCACAGCAGTAATAATATCATCACAGCAGTGCCGGGCTTAGTCAGGATGGGACCGGACTACTTCCTCACAGGAGTAGTGAATAAAAGGACAGAACTACAGTGTGTCGGCACATAGAAGCAGCGTGCATCATCGCTGAACTAGCCAACATCTGTATGGAACTCATTGCTTATTCAGGTCGGATTTCTCAGGTGCCCCCTACTTCTGTCTGCAAAATCAACTGTTCATACACTTTTTAATGGATATTCAAAAAAAAAAAGAAAGAAAAGAAAAAAAAAACCAGACATGTACCCACGCTTGTCAAACCTTCGCCATACAGTACGTTATCCAGCTTCACCTTGAACAGATATCAACTGTATTTTTCGAGTAAATGAAGCATGTATGTGTGAGCGCGTGTGTGTGTGATTCTACTTTATTTATTTTTTTTTTTTTTTTTTTTTTTTTTTTTTTTACCTGCATTTTGTTCCTTCTTTACAAACCTTATTTTGAGAGATGACTTCAGCGAGATGACAGCCCTGTTGGTGGCCCTTTGATATTGGCAGTGCTTACAGCAACATGTAGGCCTATCCAGACTTTGTCAAACCTACTTCAGCGACTCTTATGACGAGCCCGGTCGTAGGTCAGCTCTGTGGCATTTTTCAGCACAAAGAATTCAGAACAATCCGCGATTAGAGGGAAAACGGGAGTCCTAAAGCAGAATCCTGTCAACGTGGCATGAATGCGATCTGAACCTGCAAAAAGTTCTAGTTGCAAAGTGAGACGACTGCAGGCGGAAATCTAAACAAATCTTAAATAAATAAATGTTAGTGAACCGCCCAGAGAACGTGTACAAACGAGTCACGACAACGCGTTTCGACCTCTTAGGTCTTCTTCAGGTCAGACACAAATAAAGTAACGAAAATTCACTTAGCTTTGATCGCTTCAGATCGCTTCAGAGTTCAGTGCAAGGAAGAAGGCGTTGAATTAGATCGCTTCAGAGTTCAGTGCAAGGAAGAAGGCATTGAATTCAACGCCTTCTTCCTTGCGCTGAACTCTGAAGCGATCAAAGCTAAGTGAATTTTCGTTACTTTATTTGTCTGTGTCTCACCTGAAGAAGACCTAAGAGGTCGAAACGCGTTGTGTTTTGTCTTGTGACTTGTTTGTCCACGTTTTCTCTGGGCGGCTTGCTAACATTTATTTAAGATCTGCAAAAAGTTGTAAAGACTCGGGGCTAGGCATCTTGGACTAAACATGGAGCAATTAAGTCATCTCTTAGTGTTTGATGCTGGAGCAAAAAGTGCGAAGTCAGATGTTAATTTTGAACCTGCAGTCGCGGGTACGTATCAATCAGCCCCCATGTTATTGTGCCCCCGTCTCATTGTGCCCCCAATGTGATCTCATTGTGCCCCCGTGTCATTGTGCCCCCGTGTCATTGTGCCCCCGTCCTTCAGGGGAGAGAAGAACATGTATACATTAAGCAGAAACCATCTGTTTTTCGACAAAATTCTCACATACATCAATATAAGTGGAGGGAAATGACACAAACCTGCTCTTTTCCTTCTAATTCTTCTCACCATCATTTTCTTTTTCTTTAGTAAAAATTTCAGTTTCGCTCAATTCTCTCGTTAAATTCTTTTTCCTCTCGCTTTTTAATTGCAAAGTATCTATACATGCATATGCACACACGTGAAGGTTCCTGCTGAAGCTAAAAAGTCTACTGGTTTTTAGACGTGTATAAGGACGAAGAGAGGAAGAAAACCCTTTGTCAAAATGAACGCATTGTCGCTAAAAACTAGGCTACATACATGCGTTCATTAGGACAGAAAGTATCCACATACATAGACTACGGGGGCACATTGAGACGGGGGCACGAGACGGGGGACACAACGAGACGGGGGCACAATGAGACGGGGGCACATGAGACAGGTTGCACATTTTGGGGGCAAAATGAGACGGTGGCAGATTGGCATGATCCCACAGTCGCTACTTCTGCCAAGGTTTGTCTTGACCGGCTCCCCCCCCCCCCCCCCCCCCCCCCCCCTTTTTTTTTTTTTTTCCTGTGAGGGGGATTACACAAAAACTTCTAGACCTTTTTTTTTTTTTAAACATTTATTATTATATTACTTTTTTTTTTTTTTTTTTTTTTTTAAACCAAACTTCCTTAGAAAAAAAAAAAAAGGATGGGATGTGGCCTAGGTAACATATCCCGGTGTCATTTTTTTGTTTGGTGCAGATCTGATTCACTCAGCACATCCCGGATTGTTCATACTGAAGAAACAATCTACAAAAAAAAAAAAAAAAAAAAAAAAAAAAAAAAAAACCCAACCGGCTGCGCCATCACAAAAGTATCTACAGATATAACGTCACCAGCGATGTCAGATGGACTACATCCTTTCACAATGTGACGTCAGATGCGCATCGGAGTCACAACATGTGCAGGAACTATAAACCGGCCTGCAAGACATACAACTTAATTTGTATGAAATCCGCCTGCAAGATCCTGATAACATGAATCCTGTGACATGAACACCTTCTGTGTGTTTGCATGCGTGCGGGCGCGCGCGCGCGCGTGTGTGTGTATGCGCACGTGCGAGAGCGCGCGCGCGCGCGTGTGTGTGTGTGTGTGCATGCGTGCGTGTTCTTCCCCTGTAGGACTTTTAGACCTTGACAGAGGCCTGCGCTGTCCCTCAATGGCTTTCAAGTTTGTTTGCTGTAATGAGCGAAGCAGGTGTTCAAGTTGTATTATTTTTGTATGAGAACTTGTCAATGGGGTCGAGGCATGTGTTAACATAAAAGGAAGCGTAGACTATATGTGCACGTCATTTTATGGAGCCAATGCATGCAGAACTACGTTTATAGATTCTAGGACGGCTGATCGTCAATAAGCTATGTAACCACGTAATGCCAATTGTCTCTAAGTTGTAAAATGCAGGCTATATTATATATATATATATATATATATATATATATATATATATATATATATATATATAAAAGAAAGAAAGAAAAAGAAAATACAGAAAGAAGAAGGGAAAGAAAAGACACAGCCGAAGGTGCCACTGGGCCCAGAAAAGCACTGTCTTCTGCCCACCAACCAGCCAAGAGCAATCCTTGCCTTTGGTGGAATCCAGTGCCGCATTGACACGTCTGCTGGCAGGCCAATTGAGACGTCAAGGGGCGTAACTGTTCCCTGTAGACACTACTGTGGAAATATGAAAGTAACCGTCCTTGTATTAGAAAGCGTAGACTTGCTTATTTAAAAACTCGCCGATGCATTGTAAAAAAAGTAATGACAGACAGGGGAAAGAGGGTGTGAAAGACTTGGAAGTCCTGACGGCCGGCCTCTTCTCTGTTCTTCCTAAGGAGTGCCCACCACCACACTACTCGGTTTTCCAGACATGAGGGGATGGCGGGTGGCGGTGAGGAGGAAACAGGAGTGGGGATGGAGGGGAGGGGGGGGGGGGGGGCAGGAAAGTTCAGGGGTGCAGTACGATGGAGGAGACAGCCAACTGGCTGTAAAAAAAAAAAAAAAAAAAAAAGTCTACAGTAGGCAATCCCGGTCATTGAGAGAGAGAGAGAGTAGAAGGCCCCAACTTTTTTTTCGATCATTTGAGAACAAGTAGGGTAACTCTTGCTCCTTTGATGAGATAAGCAGACGCCCATAACTCCAAACCAATGCTGTTTACGTCAACCAACCGCCTCTGGCAGAAAAGGACAAGAGAGAACACACAGAACACAAAACAAGCAGACCTTTTCATTGAGCTCGTTTGGATCTACCTGGCGAGAGTTGTCAGCAGCCGTGGCTGTGATGATGATGAGCAGACAGACTATGATAATATACACCGATCATATAGTAAACTGTAATTATACACTAATAAGTAGACTGTAATTATACACTGATCATATAGTAGACTATAATTATACACTGATCATATAAAAGAAAAAAAAAAGTTCTTTTTTTTTTCGTTCGTTGTTTGTTTATCTAAAAAAAAAGAAGAAAAAAAAAAGAAAAAGAAAAGTTGCAGTAGAAGCAATTTGTAGCTCTTTTACCGACTCCCAAAGTGTGGGCTTAATTTGACATTCCGCACACTTGCGTTTGAAAAGTTCAATACACTTGCCACTGACCCTCATCCTCGAAGAGACAAGTAAATACACACCAGAAAAAGACCAGAAAAGAAAGGTGAAGAAAAAAATGAAACCAGGGTTAAAAAAAAAAAAAAAAAAAAAAAAAAAAAAAAAAAAAGACCAAATTGTCTCTGACGGTCAATGGCGAGCGACTCCATACAGAAGAAAGAATGGTGCAGGAACGTCAGTTATTTCAAGTTCATACACAACGTCATTAGAAATTTCAGAAAGCATAAAACAGGCAAGTAGTTGAATGGGCTCTGTTTTATTATCCGTGCTTTCTTTTCAGAATTTGAAATCAATTTGCGTGTGTGTGTGTGTGTGTGTGCGCGCGCGCGCGCGTACGCATATATATGAGCGCGCGAGTGCGTGTGGAGGGTGAGTGCATGGGGTGATTGCGCGTACATGCGGGTGTGTGTGTGGGGGGGGGGGGGGGGGGGGGGGGGGGGGGGGGGGCGCACGCACTCACGCACGTGTAAGTTGTGCATCTAGTCTGTGTGCGTGCGCACGTGCATTAGCGGTATGGATGAACACACAGGTGTTTGAATGACATTTATCAAGACAGCGAATGGATTATTCATTTTCAAAAAATTGCCTAGAGTTGCTCTTTAAGCAACGCTCACAAGGATCAGTGCATGCAATGACCACACTGCACACATATTCAGCTCGTACCACGCACCTATCCCTGCATTCTTCATCCCTATTTAAAAAAAAAAAAAAAAAAAAAAGTATTTTTAAATCCGCATCTCTCTTCCAATCCTTAGCGCACCTTCATGATTGCACTGTTCTGCGTGGCTATGAAAATAAACATGGAGTTTGGATATGTCTGTTCAGACTAGGTCCATTTTTCACAGAAACAGAATGATACTATCAGTATGAAAGTGCCGTTAAGCTGTCATTTGCGATTGAAGCAGTAGCGTCACTGTTAATACTCTGACTTACAAAGTACGATGACAATAATGATGTATTTGGAAAGAGAACTGAACACACACACCACACACACACACACACACACACACACACACACACACACACACACACACACACACACACACACACACACACACACACACACACACACACACACACACTCACACACACACACACACACACACACACACACTCACACACTGATTGACTAAAACCATTTACTGTCAGATTAACATATTGTTGTACTGGCATTTTGAAAACATAGTAAATCAATGAGAAACCAGGGTAATACAAGCAAGCATCTGAATGACATTTTTAAAAAATCATAAAGGAAACAACAAGGAAACATTTAACATTTATAAGTAAAATAATAAAATCAGAAATTGTAATTACGTCTTAACTGTACTGAAAATTCTTATCTCTCTCTCTCTCTCTCTCTCTCTCTCTCTCTCTCTCTCTCTCTCTCTCTCTCTCTCTCTCTCTCTCTCTCTTTCTTACACACACACAGACCACCACCACAACCCCCCCCCAGCCCCCACACACACACACAAGACCCACACTCCCCCCCCCCCCCCCCTTCCCCCAACTCACACGTATGTGTGCACGCACACATATGCACTCACAGACAAATAAAACTCTCTCTCTCTCTCTCTCTCTCTCTCTCTCTCTCTCTCTCTCTCTCTCTCTCTCTCTCATACATAAACACACACACAAACCGTGCCTCCCCACCCCCCCCACCACACACACACACACACAAACACGTACGGACACACACACACATACACGCATACAGGAAACACTCTCTCTCTCTCTCTCTCTCTCTCTCTCTCTCTCTCTCTCTCTCTCTAGCGTGCGCACAACATATGCAAAAGTTTCATAAATGGGAGAATGCGACCTAGTACACGTGAAAGTCGGACAGCTATGTTAGGTAACACATTCTTTGACTCTTCGTGTATTTCAGACCACTAAACCAAAAAGAAACAAGCAGAAAAAAAAAACCTGAAACAACGATTCCTTTAGAAAAACCTGCCATGTGGATGAGAGTTGATCAGATGTACAGCTTAATATTGGTTAGATTCCACCCATTTTCTGGGCTGAGACAAAAAAAAAAAAAAAAAAAAAAAAAAAAAGAAAAAAAAAAAAAAAAAAAGAAAAAAAAAAAAAAAAAAGCAAACAAACAAACAAACAAACAAAGACCACTATGCGATGCTAAAGGTAGACTTTTAGATAAAATCTTATCATGAAGACATCGAAGATACGCTTTTGTCGTGGAACATTCAAGTAAGAAATGAGATACATTAAGTTTTTGACCACACACACACAAAGGAGATGATTTCAAAAATCTGCCTAACCAACCATCCACCGTATTCTGTGTTAAAAAAAAAAAAAAAAAAAAAAAAAAAAATTCGATCGGAATAGAACCTGGGAGGACTTATACAATGACTGCTGGGGGCAGAAAGATCCCATCTGTTCTTCTGAATGGCAGCTTCCAGATATTGCGTTCTTCTCTGGTCCCAAAGTGCTTTTGTCAGAATATTGTTTACTTCAAGAACCCGATAAGGAATATCACGGAAAACTGTATTCAATTTGCACTTTGAAGCCTCTTTTGCAAGGTATCAGCCAGTTCATTCCCTCGAAGATTACAGTGATCGGGTACCCATAATGATGTTAATCTAGAGCCTCGCATCATTAACTGGTGAATTGAAAATGAAATTTCACTGACGAGATCACGAATTGATGTATTTTGAAGGTGTAAAGCCGTTGAAGCAGACTTGGAATCTGACAAAATCAATTATTCTTTCGGGTAAAACTTGCATATCAAGAATGAAATTAATAGCTTTCATGACAGCAAATGACCCAGCAGTGAAAATAGAACAACCTTTGGTTATATGAAATCTTTTTTCAATGTTAAGGGAAGGTATCACAAAAGCAGCACCAACCTCAGAAGCACTCGAAACTGAACCTTCAGTAAAAAAAAAAAAAAAAAAAAGATAAGATTCAGATTCAGTGTAAATCAATTCTTACACAAGAGAAGCAAGCAAAAGTGGATTCTCATTTTTAGTAACATTACCATAGGAATAGATCATATCTGCTTGCTTCATCAACCAAGGGGGGGGGGGGGGGGGGGGGGGATTTGGTCATTTTAACAATGTTGTCAAGAGAAAAGTCGCATGCATGTAAAAGAGGAGACACATGATCAGATAATGAAATGTATGCTGCTTTATTCCTATCTCTCTAGAAACGCAGGTGTTTTCATCAAGCTCAGAAGTAACTGAGTTAGGGACTGTTCTTTGCTCGTGCG
>JADBJO010004511.1:167500-170000 GCA_016801955.1 Conus betulinus
TACAAGAAAAGGGAAAAGACGGTCAGCTCAACACATTTACGTTGCTGATAGTCTGTTCGATGGTATTATTGCTGTGTCAGATCTGGGGGGGGAAAAAAAAAAGGGTTTGTAAGTCAACAACCGTGAATGAAAAATGAAAGACTACAGAACAGCGTCGACCGGAAATGACTATGTGTCGCCCTAATTTCCGGTGCCAGTAAGACGCTGTCATCACTCCTTCAAATCTACATTGAATAGATTCTTCACCCTTCAGGTGGTGTGACCAATCGTGTTTTAAAATTGACAAGTGTTGGTTCTGGAGAAAATTCACATTCTGTTCTTTTGACGCTCACAGTCTGCTGGATCTGCCACGTCGGAGACATACAAGAAATCGTCATGTATTGACACAAGCGCGCGCCTCCTAAACTGGCCCAGCCAGACTCAACCGTCCAATAGCGTCGGTGAGTGTTATCCTGCAAGCCTTCTCGATTGGTCGGATAGGAGCGAACTTCACCTCTAGTGGGTCAAGGACATCCATTTCTTTGCCACCGGGGTCATGCGCGTGAAGAGTGCAGACTGAAAGCAGACGACGTTTTTATCGCAGAGACCCGTATGGGGCGAAAGTTGGAGGAAAATGGAGATGTGTATACGTTTTTTCTACCGCAGTGGTTAGCAAAGAGGACAACGCTTTCCGGACGAAAAGGTAAGGGCAATCAATCACACCGAATTAGGTGAGACTCTCGCTCCTCTCTCTATCTCTCTCTCTCTATCTCTCTATGGTGGTGTTTTGTGTGTGGTTTTTTTGTTGTTGTTTTTTTGTTTTGTTTTTCTGTTGTGCTGTGTGTCGTGTTTGGTAGTCTGTGTGTGTGTGATTGTGAAGCTAAAAAAAAGAAAAGAGAAAAAAAAAGGGGGGGGGGGGGGGGGGGGGGGGGGGGGGGGGGGGGGGGGGGGGGGGGGGGGGGTAGGGGGGGGGGGGGGGGGGGGGCGGGGGGGGCTTGGGGTGGGGGGAGGAGGGGCCTTTGGCTTGGAGGTGGATCTGGGCTGGCAGGTGAAGGGGGAGGGCGGCTTGTCCTTGTGGCTCATTTAATCTGCAACAAAACCTTAGTAGAGAGTAAAGGATTCAAAATGCCCAAAAAACAAAAACAAACAAAAAAAAAAAACAAAAAAAAACCAAAAAAAAGTAACACTCGAGGCACTGGTGTACGGAAGTGTATCGCAGGGCTCCCGGTCTTTCTTTTCTTTATCTTCTTTCTTTCTTCTTCTCTCCTACTATTCTCGCTTCTTCTTCTTCGTCTTCTTCTCTTCTCTCTCCTTTTCTCTCTCTCTCTACTCTCTCTCCTCTCCTCTCTCTCTCTCTCTCAAACTCTCACTCAAACGGTGCGCTCTTCCGGTGTTCGCATGCCGTGTTGTGACACAGTCTTCTACAACAAAATGTTTGAACATACGTGTATTCACACCTTGGATGGAAGAACCGTGCTCGGGTTGTATATGCCTACTATTCATTCTAGTCCTCTACTAGCTCGATCTCTGTTAGTACTGGATATATCTCTCAGTATGGACTTGACTGTCTCCAGCACTGAATCCTCTCATATTTAGATCTATCTATATCTCTCTCCTTGTCTCTCATTTGTGTCACCATGTTGATCTCCTCCTTCCTTCTCTTGTGTTCTCTCGAACGGGGGGTGGGGGGTGCGGGCTGGGGGGCGGGGAGGAGGGGGGGGGGGGGGGGGGGGGGGGGGGGGGTGGGGGGGGAGGGGGGGGGAGGGCGCGTCGTCGTGTAAAGTGTCTGTGGTGGGGGGGGGGCGTAGGGGGTTGGGGGCGGGGGGGGTGTTGGGGGGGGGGTGTGGGGGGGCGGGGCAAGGTGGGGGGTGGGGGGCTTTTTGGGGCGTTTGGTGGGGCGGCGAGCCGTTGTTTGATCGTGGGGGGCGGGGGGGCGGGGGCGTGTGGGGGGGGGGGGGGAAGGGGGGGGGGGGGGGGGGCGGGGGGGGGGGGGGCGTGCCGTAGGTTGCTAGGCAGTGGGGAGTGTGGGGGGGGCGTGGGGGCGGGGGGGGGGGGGGGGGGGGGGGGGGGAGGTGGGGGGGCAGTGTGGGGGTCGGGGGGGGGGGGGGGAGTCCGTGTGGGGGGGGGGGCGTGGTGGAGGTATGGCGTTGGGGTTTTTTGGTGTTGTTGTTTTCTTCATTGTAGTTTATTCGTTTTTGATGTGCAATTTTTATATGCTTCTCCTCCATCCTCCTCTCCTACTCCTCTTCTTCTTTCTTTCTTCTTCTTCTGTCTCTCCTTTGTGTCAGGAGACTCCGTCTCTTTATTCTGTGTCTCCAAGTCCCCACCTCTCTCTCTCTCTTGTCGCGTCTCTCCATCCCTCCCTCTCTCCCACACTCTCTTCCTCTAGTTATATTGTGCATTCTTTATTCTAAATTGCTAGTGTATTCATTATTGTTATGGGTTTCTATGCAGTTTCGATGCAATGATTTCTTTCCACGTATTTATTATTGAGAGGCTGGATGAAAAAAAGCCACTGACT
>JADBJO010004511.1:182500-196185 GCA_016801955.1 Conus betulinus
TCACACACAGGCTGAGCGCACGTGTTTCACACTGAACGTTAACTAGGCCTAGACGAAGGTTTCTTCTGTTCTCTGCAAAAAAAATGGCGCAGCAACGTTCGATACATTCGTTTTTTACAACAAACAGTCAAGCAAGTGGCAGCACAGCTGAAAGTGGAGATACTAGACCTAGATCTAATAAAAACTCAACTGAATCTGTGCAGTCAAACTCAGAATCAGCTGCAGATTCTTCTTCAGCATCAAAACCCAATAAACGACAGAGGACAAAAGAATACAACAGTGCCTGGGGTGTCTGAATTTCCTTGGCACAGAGAAGAAGAGAAGAAGATGAAAAAAACTGGCAGTCGGCAATTTTCTGCACAGTTTGTGAAGAAGCTAAGAAAGTTAATGGCTTTACAAAAGGATCATGCAACTTCCAACGATCAGCATTAGTTGAGCACCAGAAAAAGCGCCAGCCATGTAAGCGCCGTTTCCATAATACAACAGAAAAAACGCATGGCTAATGTCGTTTCACACGTGCAAGATATAACGTCATCAGCGCTGCAAGAACAACTTAGAGTTGTTTTGTGGATGGCAAAAGAGGACATCGCACCAACAAAGTTTGACAGTGTCCTTTCACTTTTGAAAGCAGCTGGCTGTCCTTCGCTAGAAAAAGCTGCAACTTACTCTCATCAAGATATCGTTGAAGAAATGGAGAAAGCATTAGTTCAAGCTACCAATGAACAGATTGACGACGCCATCTCAAGAAGTGGCCACATCGGCATCATCATTGATGAAACGTGTCAATGTCACCATTGACAAAAAGCTCATCATCTACTTAAGGATTGTCAAAGAGGAAAAACCAAAGACTGTGTTCCTGGGAAATTTCACTGTTCGTGACGGCACCGCTGCTGAAACGATTGCCACCACGGTGAGAGAGGCACTTGCAGCGAGACAGATAGACTTTGAAAAAGTCATTGGACTGGCATCTGACGGTGCTAGTGTCATGACAGGGCGACTCAACGGTGTAGGTGTGAAGCTGAGGGAAGAAAGAAAAAACCCATTCCTCATTCACATTCACTGTGCGTGCCACAGAGTTGCTCTTGCGTCACAAGATGCTTCAAAAGCAGTGAGGAAAATCTTGGACTTCAAAAAACAGTGCAAACAGCGTCTACAAATTCTATCAATATTCTGCAACACGCAACGAGCGACTGAAAGAAATGAATGCTGTGCTCAGTGATGATGATTTTACTAGCTTGAAACAACCATGCTCAGTCCGTTGGCTTTCTCTCCAGAGGGCAGTGGACTCACTTCGTCTTAACTGGCCAGCCATCGTTATGGAATTAGGGGAGGAGGCATCTCGACAAAACAACGCTGTGGCAGACGGCCTATTACGTCAGGTGCAAACGTTTGCATTCATCGCCATGACGCATATGCTGTCAGACATCCTTGCCATCATCAACAGACTGAATCTGATTTTCCAGAAGGACAGCGTTACCATCTCCACCATTAGACCTATGGTTCAGTCCACCATCACTGAACTGGAAGATGGCTATCTAGCCGGACATTCACGGCTTCAAAATGAAGATGATTTCATGGCTGAAATTACAGCTGACGGTCACTGGCATGGTGTGAAAATGAGTTGCTACTCTGCAAACGCAGTTCAAACACATGAACAGCTGAGGGAAGAATTTGTGCAGCATACAATTGACTCTCTCAAGGCCCGATTTCCAGAGCAAGACCTTGACATCATCCACAACATTGACGTTCTGCTGAATTCAGCAAAATACCCTGATCAGGCTGACGCTCTGCGTGACTATGGCCAAGATGCACTAAACGTTGTCCTTGACCACCTTGGAAATCAACGCACGACATCCGACGGAAGCCAAAAGGAGCCAGTGCTGAACAGTCAGGATGCTCGCCGAGAGTTCAACCACTTCAAAGCTGCACTCAAGGGGCATGGCAGGCTGAATTTTGAAACAACATGTGCACTGGTCATTCGTGACTACAAAGACGTTTTTCCCGAATTTGCCAAGCTGGCCAGCATCGGTCTTTGTATACCAGTTACCAGTGTGCCAGCAGAAAGAGGATTCAGTCTGCAAAACAGAATTAAAACTGCCAAAAGAAGCAGTCTGTCCGAAAACCGGGTCAAACAGATTAATGCTGTTGTCATCAGAGGCACGCTCTTTTGATCAGTTTCCTTTTGCCCGGGCGGGCGCGAACATTTTCAACGGCATGCGGCAACGCCGCAAATAGGCCTAGATGAAGAACTGTTTTGTCTTCTGTGTACGGCATGGACTGCGAGAGTGTGAATTTTGTGACTGTGTACAATAATCTCTTTGCTGACGTATTTTTCTTGGTGGCGGTTTTTTTTTTTTTTTTTTTTTTTTTTTTCTAGTGTGACGTTTGTGTCAGTTACTGTGACAGTTGCAGACTTTTCTCTCTCCGTCTCACTCAATATTCAAACCGTTCCTGCTGATAATTCAGATCTGCCGGACTTGATCAAAGTTGTGTTGTGTGCGTGTCAGTGACAGTAATCCTGCAGCCCATGGATTTTACATCGGCGTGACGCGCAGTCAGATCTTTCCGGACAGTGACTATGTTTTAACTTGACTGTTGCTGTGTCAGTCTCAAGTTACCTTCACTAAACTGTTGCGATGCTGATGGATATCGTTCATTCATTTGGGTAAGGTGGGTTTTTTCAGTTTTCTACTTTGGTATCTGCCCGTTTCGTGCACTGCAAAATGATTTGTGCTGTCATCGGTTGTTGCATTAGTCCGTCCGTGTAGCCACTTGCAGTTGTTTTGCATGATTGACCCCAATACTTTGATTTTATTTTTCTATGCTGCATGATTAGGATGGTACCGGCTAGTGCTTGGCTTGTACCGGAAATTTTTTTTCTTTGCCGGTACCAAATACCGGCAAATGCTGTAGTCTAACGGAAGCTCTGATCATAGTATTGTCTATTCCCTGATCAAGGGATCATAGTATTGTCTATTCCCTGATCAAGGGATCATAGTATTGTCTATTCCCTGATCAAGGGATCATATAGTATTGTCTATTCCCTGATCAAGGGATCAGACTGAGTATTGTCTATTCCCTGATTAAGGGATCATAGTATTGTCTGTTCCCTGATCAAGGGATCAGACTGAGTATTGTCTATTCCCTGATCAAGGGATCATAGTATTGTCTATTTGTCTATTTCCTGATCAAGGGATCATAGTATTGTCTATTCCCTGATCAAGGGATCAGACTGAGTATTGTCCATTCCCTGATCAAGGGATCATAGTATTGTCTGTTCCCTGATCAAGGCATCATAGTATTGTCTATTCCCTGATCAAGGGATCATAGTATTGTCTGTTCCCTGATCAAGGGATCATAGTATTGTCTATTCCCTGATCAAGGGATCATAGTATTGTCTATTCCCTGATCAAGGGATCATAGTATTGTCTATTTCCCTGATCAAGGGATCATAGTATTGTCTATTTCCCTGATCAAGGGATCCTAGTATTGTCTATTTCCCTGATTAAGGCATCATAGTATTGTCTGTTCCCTGATCAAGGGATCATAGTATTGTCTCTGTTCCCTGATCAAGGGATCAGACTGAGTATTGTCCATTCCCTGATCAAGGGATCATAGTATTGTCTATTTCCCTGATTAAGGGATCATAGTATTGTCTATTTCCCTGATCAAGGGATCATAGTATTGTCTATTTCCCTGATTAAGGGGATCATAGTATTGTCTATTTCCCTGATCAAGGGATCATAGTATTGTCTATTTCCCTGATCAAGGGATCATAGTATTGTCTGTTCCCTGATCAGGGATCAGACTGAGTATTGTCTATTTCCCTGATCAAGGGATCATAGTATTGTCTGTTCCCTGATCAAGGGATCATAGTATTGTCTATTTCCCTGATTAAGGGATCATAGTATTGTCTGTTCCCTGATCAAGGGATCAGACTGAGTATTGTCTATTCCCTGATCAAGGGATCATAGTATTGTCTGTTCCCTGATCAAGGGATCATAGTATTGTCTATTTCCCTGATTAAGGGATCATAGTATTGTCTATTTCCCTGATCAAGGGATCAGACTGAGTATTGTCTATTCCCTGATCAAGGGATCAGACTGAGTATTGTCTATTCCCTGATCAAGGGATCAGACTGAGTATTGTCTATTTCCCTGATCAAGGGATCAGACTGAGTATTGTCTATTCCCTGATCAAGGGATCGGACTGAGTATTGTCTATTCCCTGATCAAGGGATCAGAGTCTTGTCTATTTCCTGATCAAGGGATCATAGTATTGTCATTCCCTGATCAAGGGATCAGAGTCTTGTCTATTTCCTGATGAAGGGATCATAGTATTGTCTATTCCCTGATCAAGGGATCAAGATCAGCGTGCAATCATGGATCCTGTTTTCGTATTTGGGTTCACTGACATCAGGGAGTTGATGTAATAAGTGGATGTGATCGTGAGGTTTGGTTAGCCTCTATCTTGTATGACGCCAGAGTCAGATTGGCATGATTTTGACCTCGGGCCGTTGACAGCTCTCTGTCTGCCTGTCCGTCCATCTGTCTGTCTCTTTCTCTGTCTGTCAGTCTGTCTGTCTGTCTGTCTCTCCCTCTCTGTTTATGTGTCGGTCTCTCTGACTCCCTCCTCTCTCTCCTTTCCTACCCCAGCTCTCGACTTTCTCTCTCTGTAATTATATTTTCTCTCTCTCTCTCTCTCTCTCTCTCTCTCTCTCTGTCTCTGTCTCTGTCTCTCTGTGCCTGTCTCTCTCTCTTTCTCTGTGTGTCGCTGTCTTTCTGTCTCCTCTTTATCGCTCTGCCTCTCTATCAGTATCTATCTATCTATTTATCTGTCTATCCATCCATGTATCTATCCACCCATCCATTATCTATCTGTCTATCTATCTATCTATCTATCTATCTATCTATCTGTCTATCTATCTATCTATCTATCTATCTATCTGTCAGTCTCTCTGTCTATCTATCTACCTATCCTATCTGTCTGTCTGTCAGTCAGTCAATGAGTCGGCCAGCTTGTCTGTCTGTCTATCTTGTCTGTCTACTCACAGTGTCTGTCTGTCTGTCTGTCTAAAGCACAGTGACTGACCTCATGCATATCACGAAACTGAGGCCTGCCCTCGGCCTGCCAACCCCTCTGTGACCGCAGCCAACACAGCCATCGTCTTCATTGTTTGGGGGTGTAGTTTCTCTCCCATCTCCCCGTGGATGCTTCATTAATCCATGACGGGGGGAGAGCAAGGGAGAGCAATGTGGGGAAAAGTTGTCGCCCTTCTTTTCTTAGATTGCTGAAGGTAGGCGCGGTGAAATCAGAATCTGGAGCAAGGAGTGATTAAAAAAAAAAAGTGTGTGTGTGTGTGTGTGTGTGTGTGTGTGTGTGTGTGTGTGTGTGTGTGTGTGTGTGTGCATGCGTGCGTGCGTGCGTGCGTGCGTGCGTGTGTGATTTTACGTGTGTGCAACATGTTTATGCGTGCGTTCACACTCGGAACCTCGGTTTACAGTCTCATTCGAAGGACTGGATAATTAGGAGCCAGTCGAAACACGCTGGTTGACGACGCTAGCAGCGGGTTGGCGGCGATCACCTCGCTGTTCGACAGCGAAATATAAAAAGCATTGATTAACAGTAACATGTTGCTCAGAACTCCGGAATACACGTTTTGCGAGTCGTCTGTAGCGAGGACAGTACCAGAACTTGGGAACTTGACGTCCGCGGGGAAGAGGGGGGGGGGGGGGGGGGGGGGGGGGGGGGGGGGGTGTGTGTCTGTCTGTGTGAACTGAAAACCATCCTGAAGTTTGGATGGAGTTTAGATGCAGCCCACGACCCCGGAACTCCTATAATTATATAGAAACATTCGATGAAAGTTATCATTCACATGCTACATACACCAAAGGATAGGGGGGGAAGAGACATGTAAAGGAGGAGTGAAAGACATCACTCACATGCTACATACACCATGTAAAGGAGGAGTGAACGATAGCACTCACATGCAAACATAACACCAAAGGGCATGGGAAGACACGCGGAAAGCAGGAAGAGGGTTTTCACCTTCAGAGGCGGCTATTCAAATTTTGGACTCGCACGCGCGTTAGGCCTTTGATTCCGGTCAGCAAGGTCATTCACTCACGTGTGGCCTCTGTCTGGTGAGTAAGGGTCATTCACTCAGCCAAAGGTCACTGAGCAGCAGTGTGGTGGTCAGTCTGTGACTAGCCATTTCTGCTTGGTTGCAGAGACGGCGAAGGATGGCGATGGCGACACAGTAAGTCCTCATTCATTGTGTGACCCCCAGGAAGTCCACACTCGTATTCTTGACCCCGACGTGTCCCTAGCACTTCACCCCCGAGGTCTGCTGGCTGACCTTCCCGGCAGCTGGAACCAAGGAATACTGTGCGTCCTGACGGTCCTCCCACGTCATCAGGGGCACTCACCTCCTGTGTGGAGGCTTAGTTTCCTCTAAGACGAAAGGGAGAGTGGTGACGCAGGAATGGTCAACAGTTGGGGTTCATCAGAGAGATGGCGGCAAGGGGGCGAATGAAACCAGAAAGCAGATCTGAGTAGGGTTGCTGAGTGGGACTTTCGGAGAAGAGATGAGACAGAGTTCAGATATATCGGTTGTTGCTTTCAATTGCCAACGCGTGTCTGTCTGTCTGTCTGCCTGTCTGTCTGTTTGTCTGTCTGTCTGTCTGGTCTCTCTCTCTCCTCTCTCTCTCTCTCTCTCTCTCTCTCTCTCTCTCTCTCTCTCTCTCTCTCTCTCTGTCTGACAAGACCAGAAATGTACTGAAGAAATACTTTCGCCGCATAACTAACATTCGTGGGAGTTAATGCTGAACTGGGTCTCTTTGGCACGGCAGATGGAGGAAGGGGCAGATTTCCAGTCTTATTAAGTAAATGTGTGCAGGGTGCAAATTCATGTGATATACAAGATGAATTAAACCCTGGCTGCATGAGGTGTAACATGAACAATTAAGGTTCCCCCGAAAGTGTATCCTTTTCTTCATCAGAAAGTCAAAACTACGGACTCCCACCTGGCTATGTAAACTTAAACACAAACCCGTCGTATAGATGTCATTTCAGCGTTATTTTAGGAGCCCGTATTTTTTTTTTTGTTGTTGTTGACATGAACATGATTAGAGGAGAATTGAAACAAAGGATAATTGACTCACATTGTCCAAGCGATATGATACTTTGCAATCCAATAAATTCTATAACTTTCTGCTTATCGTCTCTTCAGGCATTCGTAGACATCCGCCCCTTGTCTGGATCTCATCAAGAACAGCCGAATGCGAGGATATATTGAAAACGGAAGTGAATTCATTCAGACAAATTTACTGCCGAAAACCATCGATGAGCTGATGTGTGTGTTTGCTTAAATGTCAAACACTCACTATGCGGTCGCAGTTCGATCACAATATGCAAATGCAAGCATATGTGCATTCTTTTTGCGCACACAAGATCATTTGTAACTCGCTCATACGTGGTGGGCAAAAGACCTGATGTTAAGAATATTGACTTTTGACTTTTGACTTTGACATCTGTCTGCCTGTCTGGCTGCCTCTGTCTGTCTCTGTCTGTCTGTCTGTCTGTCTGTCTGTCTGTCCGTCCCATTCTCTCTCTCTCTCTCTCTCTCTCTCTCTCTCTCTCTCTATCTCTATCTCTCTCTCTCTCTCTCTCTCTCTCTCTCAGGGCTCTCTCTCTCTCTCTCTCCATCGCTGGAGTAACTTCCCTTGTCTGGCTGCCAGAAAATTGAACTTTCTTTCAGCTTCGATGGACTCTTGTCTCTGTTTACCAAACTTTCAAAATGCCAAACTGGAGGTCTTCCAAGGAGTGTAGAAAAACGTACTGAACGCCGCGCTGCGAGAGACGGTGCTACTGTCTTTCAAAATTGAAGGCAGAGAAAATCAGACTGTTTTCATTTTCAGGCTATAAAAAAACAATTTCCGACCATTCCCCTGCCAGAAAAAGCCCAAGCTCAAGGACTGCGGTGTGTTAAGGAGAAAATGTCCATCGCAGGTGAACTTAGACAGGAGAAGGACCGAAGGAACACAGGAATCAAAAGGCGAGTGAACGTCTTTCCACCCCGTCCAGTCTGTTTCCTACCAACCCCACCTAGTTTATTCTACAAAACCGACAATAGTGAGAACAAGAACGGAATGTCCTGTAGACATCTGTCAGTTTTCCTTACCACCCCTCTCGTCTGCACCTTTGCCTGCAGCGATGGAACACAGCACATCAACTTGGCACAGTGCGACATAGACAGTGAAACAGTGACCGTTCTCACCAAATGAGAATTCCCATACGACATTGGTGCAGAAAAAAAATGTTAATGTAGATTTTTCTGAAGTAGTATATGAACACAATCCGTCGGTTACTACGACACAGACTTCCACACAAGATTACATTGAAGCCTTCGTTGCGGAAGGAAATCTGTGCATAACAGACCGTGATACTGATGATGGAGATTCCTCTGATGCTAATCAGTCACCCGCAGCCCATTCGGACACTATCACAATAAGACGCCATGACTTACCTGGAAGAAACGACTATGAAAAGGGATGATCGCTTGTGCGCCTTGAAGGCAGAGATGAACGGGCAGCGCAACTCACAACACAGGGGTTTGAAAACGGAAAACTTGACGAGCCGTCCTGACGGCTGCAGTCTCGCAACTGTTGGTGAACATTTCGGAAAATCTGATGGACTGAAAATATTAATCTATGTTGGGATTTTGATACCTGGATCTGTGCTTTCCGTGATGTGGATTCCTCATCACCACTTTCCTGTCGGTCGTGTTTATTTCTGATTTTCGTTTATGAACGGTTTCATTCCTCTCCGTCGCCTGCCCTTGTGAAAGGCGTTAAAGCTTACCTCATTAAAACCATTCATTCCTCATTCTGTCCACCCTAGTTTAACTCTCTCTCTCTCTCTCTCTCTCTCTCTCTCTCTCTGCGCGCGCATGAATGTGTGGTGTGTGTGTGGTGTGTGTGTGTGTGTGTGTGTGTGTGTGTGAGGAGAGAGAGAGAAGAGAGAGAGAGAGAGAGAGAGAGAGAGAGAGTGGAGAGAGAGTGTGAGTGTGGTGTGTGTATGCTCTGTTGTTATCACTTGTTGTTGCGCGTACTTGAATCGCATCACTATTCGTTAATCAACATTTACTCGCTAGCTCCGTTCAAACTGGAAAAAAAAAAAAAAGGACTCATTGTGGCAGACCCACACTGAGCAAGCCGCTTGAAGTCTCCAGTCCTTTCCGCACGTGGGCGTGGCCTAAGACATGATGTCTCCGTAGCCCACACGCCCCTGGCTTGTACTATCTGTGGCTGTATTGGTTTACAGATAAGCGTTGTGGGTTGTGCCCAGAACGGCCTCACGTCTTCTTCCTGTTCAGAGATGGTCACTGCGCCTGGTAGAAGAATCCTGATCTCCATTCACATAATCTTGACAGGGTATAATGAACATCTTTGATTACACCATAAAATTAAAACTCTGTTCAAGAACACACACACCCCTCCCCCGAGAGGGGTGGCACTTTCCTCCCTCCATTCAAACGCATTGGCAGTTCTGAATTGTCTCAAGGAAAACGTAAAAGATATCTCGGATTGGCGTTATTATAATTCTATGATACTTCGTGATGAGAAGATGAAAAGCATGACAATGAGTTCTGGACAAAAACACCACACAGAAACTGCAAAGTCTCAAAATGTTTTACAAGCAGCAGTGGCATGGGACGTGTGCACGAGCACCGAGCCAAGGGAGTGACTGTGTAGACGAGAAACTGAGGGGCAGTCTGGCACTGAAACAGTAACAAACAGTAACAAATGGCTGGCAGTCTGTTCCTGCTCAAACAACTGAAGTCTAACACAGTAACAAACAGCTGGCAGTCTGTTCCTGCTCAAACAACTGAAGTCTAACACAGTAACAAACAGCTGGCAGTCTGTTCCTGCTCAGACAACGGAAGTGTAACACAGTAACAAATAGCTGGCAGTCTTTTCCTGCTCAAAACAACTGAAGTCTATTACAGTAACAAACAGCTGGCAGCCTTTTTCCTACTGAAACGGAAGTCTGACACACCGTAACAAACAGCTGGCAGGTGTTTCCTGCTCAAACAACTGAAAGTCTAACACAGTAACAAATAGCTGGCAGTCTGTTCCTGCTCAGACAAACTGAAGTCTAACACAGTACACATAGTTGCAGTCTTTTCTGCTCAGACAACTGAAGTCTAACACAATAACAAAACTGGCAGCCTTTTCCTACTCAAACAACTGAAGTCTAACACAGTAACAAACAGCTGGCAGCCTTTTCTACTCAAACAACTGAAGTCTAACACAGTAACAAACAGCTGGCAGTCTTTTTCCTGCTCAGACAACTGAAGTCTAACACAGTAACAAATAGCTGGCAGTCTTTTCCTGCTCAAACAACTGAAGTCTAACACAGTAACAAATAGCTGGCAGTCTTTTCCTGCTCAAACAACTGAAGTCTAACACAGACGCTCCGAAAATATGGTGTCCAAGTTCATTGTCTCTCTCACGTCAATTTTTACATCTCCGCTCTGGGACTAGGACTGCGCAGCCAAGTGTCATCTTAGAAAGCGAAAGTCAGTGCACAGTCGAGCAGCGCAGATAATTCTGCTAGATTCTTCATTATCAACGTTAAAAAAAAAAAGCATGTTGAATTCAGTAAACTGCTGCCGCAAACAAATCGGCTTCAACAAAGCTGTACACCTGTACAAAATACTCAGTAACCTGGCCCCACAACACCTCATGGATTTACCTACTTGACCCTCATATCGATATCGCTCGAACAAGTATATTCTGGCACGCGCTCGGACGAACATGTTCAAAACAAGTTTTTACATGTTCTTTGTGTCGTTCAACATGTGCCCGTTCACAATCCACTTAAAGAAAAACTCCTTCGAAAATACCTCACAGAATCTGATTGTCTGGTCTTTACGACACGGTTTGGTAGAAGTACCTGCAGAGCACACAACATTTTGCAATAATTGAATCACCAGTCATATTAGATATGGCTGTAATGTTTGCAGTATCAGTGTCGGTACAATGATAATTGTCATGGGGATAACTGCTCCTCTTAGAATGCGAGTTTGTCTGATCCCATTACTATCATCATCATTAATATAAAAAAAAAAATATATATATATATATATATATATATATATATATATGATCATCATCCTGGTCGTGAATGCCACCACTAATCGGACACATCGTCGTATAATTACTATTGATCTTACAATTTCGCAATGTGTGTGTGTGTGTGTGTGTGTGTGTGTGTGTGTGTGTGTGTGTGTGTGTGTGTGTGTGTGTTCTTTAGTTTTACGTCTGTTCACCCTTAAGTGATATTAGACGGAATGTGCGTGTGTGTGTGTGTGTGTGTGTGTGTGTGTGTGTGTGTGTGTGTGTGTGTGTGTGTATTGCGGCAGCGGTGGTGGTGGTGGAGATGGTGGTGGTGAATGTGTGTGTGTGTGTGTGTGTGTGTGTGTGTGTGTGTGTGCGTGTGTGTGCGCGCGTGTGTGTGTGTGTGTGTGTGTGTGTGTGTGTGTTGAAAAGAGTGAGCTTTTCCCCGTTATAGCAAGGACAGATTGAACCAATACGCAACGCCTACCATATTAATCCTTGTTTGAATACATGTGTGTGTGTGTGTGTGTGTGTGTGTGTGTGTGCGCGCGTATGCGCGCGCGCTCGCGCGCGCGCGCGCGCACGCGTGTATGTGCGTGTGTGTGTTTGTGTGTGTGGTGTGATTCTCTCCCTTCTTTTTTCTTTTATATCTGGTTGTCTTGACCTCTCTTTTGTCCGTTTCTCTGCCTCTCTTTGTCTGCCTGTCTGACTGTCTCCCTGGCGGGAGAGCTCTTTTTAGCTGTCTGTCTCTCTCTCTCTCTGTCTCTCTCTCTGTCTCTCTCTCTCTTTGTATGTGCGTATCCCTCTCGCTCCGTCTCTTCCTTGCACCCCTCTCTTTCACTTCCTTTCTTCTGCCCTCTCCCCCCCCCCCCCCTCCTCCTCCCCCCCCCCCCCCCCCCCCCCCGTCTCTCATTTTTGCATGTCTAGCTCTGACTGACTGTCTGTTTGTCTGTCTTGTCCATTCGTTGTTGTTCATCCTGTGTACCTCTGCGTCCCAATGGCTTCCTTGCTCTAATAATCTGAGGCTGCACGTCGGCATTATCCTTATGGTTTGCAGTCCTACTCGATTTGTCGGCGCGAGTGTAATAACTTGTGCAATAGGCGTGGGCAGATTGTAAGACGAACTGCGGCCTAAAATCGCCATCCTTCCTCATTAAAGATTAATCAGTAAATCAATTAATCCTTCGTCCCAAAGCCTCCACACGCAACAGCTTGCTCAGAGAGTTATTGTCTGCCTCACGTTGCGGGCGGATGTGCATCTGTGTCTCGGTGAACGTATTTACGTCATCTGGGGTAAAAACACAGAACTTGACGTCATTAAAGGAAACAAACATATTGCTTCTTTTGTTTTGAGTTGTACCGTTTCGAGGCTGAGCCGAGAGTTAGGAAAGGAGGAGGAGGAGAAGGTGGGAGGAGGGGAGAGGGCGACGGTGACGAAAGGGGCGTAATGTTGGACAGGCAAACAGTTGGGACCGACTAATAAAACTGCTGGCAGTACGTGTTTGAACTCCGAACCCGAATCTATGAGGCAGAAAACAAAAACCACGTGTGTCAAGTCAAGTCAAAATGATCTTTATTGGGGGTTAAAGAATAAGCTTTCCACCTTTTTTTTTTTTTTTTTTTTACATTCTACCCTCATAAACAATAAAAAGCAACCAATACAAAATATAACCACAAGCTCAAAAAACATTTTGATAAGCACACAAATTTCAGTTATGCAGGTACATAAATCTCATATGAAATACGAAACAATAACGACACTTTTGTTGGAACATGAAGTTCAAGCACATCCTTAATTATGCAAAATGAAAGTTGAAGTCTTCTGGTGACATTTAGTTTATTTGGAGTTGAGTTCTTGGGTTATTGTTAGTCAAGAGATTGATAGCTTTCCAAAATTAAGAGTGAATTTTGAGAAGACGAAACTATAGATTTTGAAAATCTGTTTCTCTCCTTTCCTCTTCTTGGAATTTATTTGATTCCTTTGTTTTCCGAACGACTCTTTATCCTTTGACTTGAGTATAATAATCTCTTTTGTGTCTGTCATTGTCTATCTCCTTTGTTAACCGGGGGGGGGGGGGGGGGGGGGGGGGGGGGGTTCGTGACATGTTTCACTCTTTGTCTTACAAAGGGTGCATGTGATCATATACTGAATTGAATGTAATTATCCAAAAGTTCACAGCATCGTCAGGATTCCTAATCTGATAAATGTAATCTAATTCAGAGAGAAGCAAATCATCAAGGAAGGCATTTTTTATCAAAATGTGTGAAGCGTCTGTACATAATGTATTTCCATTATGTGTGGTGTGTGTGGTGTGTGTGTGTGTGTGTGTGTGTGGTGTGTGTGCGCGCGTCCGTACGTGTGTGTGCGTGCGCGCGCGCGCGCGCGCGTGTGTGTGTGTGTGTCTATCTGTGGGTGAGTGTGTGTGCGTGCGTGCGTGCGTTCTCTGGAGTGGGGAGGGGATGAGTGGACGTTTGCGGAGGATGGGAGACTGATATATATCTAAGTGTGTATGTAGTAATTCTGTGTGTATGTATGTATGTATGTATGAATGATTGTCTCTT
>JADBJO010004512.1:5000-7500 GCA_016801955.1 Conus betulinus
AACGATTTTGTCGGGACTGCGACCAGAATGACCTTGGCGACGAATTTCATTTTGTAATGAAATGCACCAAATATGATGATATTAGAAATAAGTTTATACCAAAACAATTTACATGTATAAAGTCCGTATTTAACTATTGTCGTTTGCTCTGTGGTAATAAAAAAGTGTTACTAAACTTAGCGAAGTTTTTAAAACTTAGTAAACATTGTCTCTGTGTGTGTGTGTGTGTGTGTGTGTGTGTGTGTGTGTGTGTGTGTGTGTGTGTGTGTGTGTGTGTGCGCGCGCGCGCGCACGCACGCGTGCGTCCGTGTGTCCGTGTCTGTGAAAGCGGACGCGTGCGCGCGTGTGTGTGTGTGTGTGTCCGTGTCTGTGCGTGCTTGCGTCCGTGCATGTGCGTGCGTGCGCGTCTGTGTGTATGTGTGTGTGTGCGCACACGCGCACGTGCATATGTGTGTGTGTGTGTGTGTGTGTGTGTGTGTGTGTGTGTGTGTGTGTGTGTGTGTGCGTGCGTGCGTGCGTGCGTGCGTGCGTGCGTGAGTATTCCAACGTGTTCTTTCTTCATGCACTTGATCTCTGTCGTGTCCTGTTTGCATACAGACCCACACAGCGTTTTGCTCGGTCTGGCTAGCCCTCCCGATGCGGGCAGGCTGTTTTGCGTAGGTCATTTGGTTCGTGTGGACCATTCCATTCCTCTCAGGAAGACCAGTGATGGATCAGCACCATTAGCCAGCGGAGTGGCTTCAGTGTCCCAGCCTTAGACAGACGACCGGGGCCGCTGGAAACCCCCACTGGGAGAGGACCGAGGACAGCGAGGTGAAGGAGTAGCTTCAGTCACTAAACGATGTATCGTAGTAGGCCTATATACACTTTTTTGGTGGTGGTGGTTGTGGTAGTGGTGGTGGTGGTGGTGCTGGTGCTGGTTGTAGTAGTGGTAGTGGGGGTGGGGGTGGGGGTTTTTCTTTCTTTGTTTGCTTGCCTGTTGGTCGGTTCGTTGGTTGATTGATTGGTTGGTTGGCTGACTGGTTGCTTGCTTGCTTGCTTGCTTGCTTGCTTGCTTGCTTGCTTGACTGATTGGTTGGTTAGTTAGTTGCTTGGATGCTTATTTGTTTATTTCTTTGCTTGTTTGTATGTTTGTGGCTTGATTTGTTCGTGTGCTTGCTTGCTTACTAGGCTGTATGTCTGTTGTTTGTTTGTTATCAATGCAATCAGAATATGAATGATAATCTGTCAACAGGGGGGACGGGGGGAAGAAGGTGGAAGAAACAGATCCTTCCTGTTTTTTTTTTCTTTTTACCTATTTATCTTTCTCCTCTCAGTTAGCGAAGGTATTACTTCATCACACTGAAACATGCATTTCGTATTCTCTCGTATAAAACAAAGGGGGAAAATTAACAACCACGATAAGATGTCAAGAAGTATAAACATACGTGAGATTTTACAGTGGAAAGGTTTTTTAACAACATTTCAGGTGAGTTTTTAGAAGATGTATTTTAAAGGGTTGTGTGAATGAATGACTTGTGAGTTGGCTTCAACGCGGTGACAGCCCTGATATTGCCTTTGCGGTCGGCTCGGCTATAAGCAGCATTACCTTACCTTATAAACATATATCACGTTAACGCCAGTCACAGTATCCACAGGTGGAAGGGGTACTTCAAAATGTATATGAAACTAAGAAAAAATCAGCTAAGCATATATAGATTGTAGGCTATACCACAATGCTCAAAGTATGAAGTACGGAACCCTGAAACAATGCAAAACTTGGTATGAAGTAACAGATCATAACAATAACAACTATTGCCTACATAAGTGCTCAGCTTTCACACATTTCGTCGGTCACTAACGGAGACGATCTTTCTGAAAATTTGTAGGTATGTTCATTATGGCTCAAGGATGATGCCCGATGTTTTACTTTACCGTTACGGCCGTAACGTTACGGCGTTACTAACGGCCGTAAAAGCCTGTAACGCTTTCTTTCTCCATGCAATATCTCAGAAAGTACTTGGCTGATCTTTGTGAAAATTAGCAGGTAAGTTCATTATGGGTCACGGATGATGCCCGATGTTTTAGTTTACCCCGTTATAACCGTATATAGCTGTTACAGCTTTATAACGGTTTTTCTTCTTTATGGAATATTTCAGAAAGTACTTGACCGATCTTTCTGAAAATTAGCAGGTATGTTCATTATGGGTCATGAATAATGTCCGATGTTTTAGTTTACCGTTATACCGTTACGGCTGCAACGGCCTGTAACGGTTTTTCTTCTTTATGGAATATCTCAGAAAGTACTTGGCTGATCTTTGTGAAAATTAGCAGGTATGTTCATTATGCGTCACGGAGGATGCCTGATGTTTTAGTTTACCCCGTTATAGCCGTTACTAACGGCTGTAACAGTCTGTTACGGTTTTTTCTTCTTTATAGAATTTCCCAGAAAACACTTGGCCGATCTTTCTGAAAATGTTTAGATCACAAATAATGCCCGATGTTTTAGTTTACCGTTATA